>LTAE01009926.1:0-17684 GCA_001647135.1 Pontederia paniculata
AAGGAGGCATAACCTAGACTAAGGTTCTCCCAAACTTCATCACTAACCTCTCGGCTCATTGTGTGAAGGTGGCAACACTATAAGGCCCCTAAGGACAGTGCGCACTTGGGACAAACCAGGCGATAAACAACAAAACACAAAACGAAACTCATCATCATAATTCAATACGCGAGGTTAGGTAGACGATATAAAAGCGAAAGTTCAAAGCATTTCAGAGTAGATAAAAAGTGAAACAGAGTATTCCCTAGGATCCCGACAATGGAGTCTAACCAGACATCCTGGGTACCAAGGTTACATAAGAAAATTCAAATACAGCCAACATAGAGTCTGTCGGAGTAATGTTTAGAAAGAAAATCTGCCGGAGTAAAGTTTAGAAAGAAAATAAAGTTTTGGTCGTCCGTCCTCCCCCCGTGCGTGTTCTGCCTCTTCCCTTTTTAAAGAGTCTTCAGCCTTGCACCCTAAGTCAGATTTGTTGGGTTGTTTAGGTAGGTGATCTCTGCAGAATCTCCAAAATCTTGATTGTTATGGCAAGTCAAATCTTGGTTCGAGCTGATATGGCAGTTAAAATCAGGGTTATTAATCCACCAAATCTGGGCTGACAGTTACGGTAGTTATCTTGATTTCCCTGGTTCCTTAGCTATAACAAAAAGAGAAGATTCGGAGGTGAGAAGATCTTCAAAATTCAAAATCCCAAAAAATCTCGTAGGTGAGGCATCAGCTTCCCAAAATTCGGGTGTCAGCTATGGAGGTTACCCATGTTCTTCGGCTGCATCAACAAAAGCAGAAGGAATTTGAAATTTCTTCGAATACTCAAACAAATAAATTCGTAAAGTCTGATTAAAACCTTCTTAATTAGCTTAGATTCCCAAAGTCCAATAATGATAATGCCGAATATTCAAAAAGTGGAAAATAGAAGTAAATCGGCAAAAACTATTTAGAAAAGTGGTTATTGGGGTAAACTTTTCGGGAACGGGTCAACCTAAATAAGTATAACTTTTTCTATCATCAATATCTCTTTTATCAATCTTCAGCTGCCTTCTTTCTTTCTTTAATCATGTCAACTTTTTTAGCATACTTCTCCATAAGTTAAGGTTCAATCAATTTTCTATCGCCTACCTCGCTCCAACATGTGGGTGACCTACAAAGTGTTCCATATAAAACTTTAAATGGAGCCATTAAGGTGTTTGATTGATGATTATTGTTGTAGGCGAACTTCACCAATGACAAATGATCGTCCTAACTTCCTATCCAATCTAGTGCACATGCTCTTAGCATATCGTCCAACATTTATATCCTTCTTTCACTTTGGCCATCACTTCGACCGATGAAAAGCCATGCTACAATTGAACCTCATGCCAAATGCCTCTTGAAAACCTTGCAAAAAAATTTCGTGAACTTGGAACTCAACCTGACACAATAGAAATTGGTATGTTACGTAGTCGGATAATTACTCTAACATACAACTTCATGAGGCTTTCGATGGGTTGCTTCTCAAAAAGTGTGTTGACTTCATTAGTCAGTCAATTGTGACCTATATGGCATCATCTTGTTCTAGGAAGTCTCGTGATGAAGTCAATTGTCATGTTTTCCCACTTTCATTCTGTCAATTTCAATGGTTGGAACAATTCAGGTGGAATTTGATGTTCAATTTTGACTTGTTGACACATGAAACATCTAGACACATATTTTTCTATTTTCTTCTTCATGTTTTTCCATCAATTTTTTTTTAAATCTTATATATTTTTGTGCTCCCGGGAAGAATTGTAAATTATGATTTGTGGCATTCATCCAAAATTTCTAGGTGATGCTCCTTGTCATTTGAGACTCATAACCGGTCTATAAACCTTATGACACCATCTCTTCCATAGTTGAAATCATTTTGCTCCTTGTTGCACAAAGATATCATATAATCATATTCCACATCCCTTTCTTTTTACCATGATAATCCTATTGATCACGTCTAGTTGTATCCCGTATTATATCATCAATAATGTCCTTGGGCCCATGGGATTTGGACTCCATCGGACAATATCTTTCGAAATGTTCCAACTATGAACCCTTAAACTTGCCATTTAGCCTTCCACTTACGACTGATGCATTAGTAACTGAGTTCACTTTTCCTAAATGATATATGATCACGAACTCATAATCCTTCAAAAATTATAGCCATCTCCTTTGCCTCATGTTAAAATCCCTTTGAGAAAATGTATACGTCAAGCTTTTATTGTTGGTTAACATCTCAAACACTTCACCATAGAGATAGTGACGTCATATCCTCAATGCAAAAACTATTGTGGCCAATCCAAATCGTGGGTAGGATAGTTCTTCTTGTGCTTCTTTAATTGTCTTGAAGCACGTGCAACAACTCTTCCATGTTGTATCAACACACATCCTAACTCTATGCCGCATGCATCACTATATATAGTGTATCCACCACTTCCTGATGGGATTGTGAATATTGGTGTTGTAGTCAGCATTAACCTCAATTCCTAGAAACTGTCCTCACACTTTTGTGCCCATGTGAACTTCTCGCCCTTGTTAATTTCCTCATTGGGATTGCAATCTTGGAGAAATCTTGTATAAATCTTCGGTAGTAACCCACCAATCCTAGAAAACTTCTTACTTTCATGATTGTTCTTGGTTGCTCTTAGGTCACCACTACTTCAACCTTGTTAGGATCGACCGAAATCACATCCTTGGATACAATGTGTCCAAGGAACATAATCGGATCAAGCCAAAACTCACACTTTGAGAATTTGGCATAAAGGTTATGTTGTCTCAATGTCTCCAACACCATCCACAAGTGTTGTCGATGTTCTTTCAGATTTGATGAGTAGATTAATTTGTCATCCACAAAAATGATTGGAAATTGATTCAAATATGGTCAGAATATCTTGTTCATCAAATTCATGAATGTCACAAGGATATTCGTTAGTCCAAAAGGCATTACTAGGAATTCGTAATGGCCATACCTTTATTGAAATGCTAATATTCGGTATATAATCTTCGGCTATCCTCAACTTGTGGTAGCAATTTCACAAATTGATCTTGGAGAACACTGATGTCATTAGCAATTGGTGAAACAAATCGTTGATACGCGGCAATGCGTACTTGTTCTCGATGGTCACCTTGTTGAGCATCCTATAGCCTATACATAATCACAACCATCAATCATTCTTCTTCACAAAAAGTATGGGTGCGCCACATGGTGATACACTTGGTTGGGTAAAACTTTTGTCCAACAGTTCTTGCAATTGCGTCTTTAACTCATTCATTTTCGCGGGTGCCATTCTATACGGGGCCTTTGTGATTGGAGTTGTTCCCAGCACCAAATCGATATGAGACCCTACTTATCTTTCATGCGGCAAGCCTGAAAGGTCTTCGGGAAACACCTTGTGGAAATTGCATACTACGTCAAGGTATTCTAACTCTTGAGATTTCATCTCATTCAATGTCACACTTGTTAAAAATCCTCTACAAATTTTCTTTATCCATCATATTCGCCTTTATGGATGAAATACTTATCCTCTTCTAATCAGATGGAACTCCTTGGATGATAATTTAAAATCCTTCACTTGTGTGTATGATAACTTTCTTCTCACGACATTGTACAATAGAATCATGGGTGGATAGTCAATCCATTCGCGAAATTACATCATAGTCTTTCATAGGTAGCACTATCAAGTGTTCTTCAAGGTTGATGTCTTCAACCTGCACGGGTACATTAGGAATGTATCTTCATGATACATTTCCTTTGGGTGTCAAAATCTCTAATTCACATTGAAATTTTTCTATCTTGACCCTTAGCATTTTTTTCCAAAATCATACGAACTAAAGGAATGTGTGGCACTCGAGTCAAATAGTACATTAGCATGATGACCAACTATTAAGAAAGTACCTTGAATCACCTCATTCGAGTGACGAGCTTCATCGGCCCTTATGGTGTAAACTCTTCCTGCCACTTTCTGTGGAGCTTCATCTACCTTGCCCTTGCCTTCGTCATGATAAGCATATCTCTTTTCGTGACAATCTAATGTAATGTCTTTATTTTTCACATTGGAGGCATGCTCTACTCTTCATGTGACATTCTCTTGTATGGTATCTTCCACAACGATGGCAAGAGTGTTCTTTTCCTTTCTTGACTTCCTCGACATCTGGACAATTTCTTGACACATTTGCCTTTGCCTTGGTCTTTGGGCCTTTGTGATTCATTGCCCTTCATATCCCTCTTCTTGTTTTCATACACTCTTTCAATCACGGGGGCTTGTTCTATAGCTTACTCTAATGTGCTCACATTGATAAATAGGACTTTCATCTTCGATCCGAGAATTAACCCCTCAATAAACTTAGTGGCTCTTGTCCTTTCCATCTTTTTAAGTGGGTTGTACATATTAAGGCCTAGATATTGATTTATATACTCCTCAAATGACAAGATTTCTTGTTCGAACTTCAAGAATTTCATTTTCTTCTTTTCTTTGACATGTTTAGGGAAGTAATGATCTTCAAATGCCTTAGTGAACTCTTCCCATTAAACTTTATCCTTGCCATTAAATTTAGTCCTCATTACTGAATCCCACCAATACTTTGCTTGGTCCATCATTTGGTGGGTTCCAAAGTTTACCTTGTGCCTCTCCGATCAATGGATCACTGAGAACTTGTCATTCATGGTCCACAACCACAATTCAACCTTTTTGGGGTCTATTTCCCCAACGAATAGTGGAGGGTACATCCTCATGAATCTCTCAAATGAGCTTGACCTCTTGACCTATGGACTAGTCCATGGCCTTAGCCAACATAGAGATTGCATATTTGAAATAAATTTCTTCATGGCGAATTAACCTTTCTCTTTCAAGTCTTTTATGCCTTGACTCTTTATGATCGTTTTCATGATCTCTTTCATGGTGAATCATCTTTTTGAAAACACCACAATAGTCATTCATTAATTGGTTAGCCTTTATATAATCATAAGATCCTGGTAAGATGTATTCTTATCTTGATGGCTGCTCATGACGCTTTGCACATGGACTTTTGACTTTTAGAAACTTACAACTTTGACCTTTAGGATGACTTGGACTTAAACACATTCCTTAATCGTCTAAGATATTCAGATTTTTTAGCTAAACTCGAGGCTCCAATACCTAACTATAATGCTCCGAAAATGTGCTCCGCCACATGGATGAATCGATATCTGCCACATTCTCGGAATGGTCCCCGAGATGCTACAAGACAATGACCTTTGACTTGACCATTGACAATTATGGTCAATACATCGAAGAATAAGAAAAAGACGAATCACAGGGATCAAGATGAGACAAAAACCAGTAAAAGATAAATAGATCATGACATATATACCAATAAGAAGAGAATATTAAGCTTGATTAGAAATTGACATGATTTGGGAACATGACTTTAAACATACACAAACTTGTCAATAAAAGTCAATTAACATGAAAGAGACATACAACACTTTTCCGAATGTGATACATAATCTTTACAACATGTTAAAAAGACAAGACAATAACAAACAAGACTCTTAGAAGGATCAAACTCATCCATGTGTGTTGATCATCATGAGCCACACCATCATCGTAAGCATAATTATCAATCCTTCTCACATGTAGGATCCAAAAACAAGGGGCGTTTGTTTCGTTAGAATATGTAAAGGTCGAAGAATGAGTGACTCATATCACCCATATATCAAAGATCTACATGTCATGCATATAAACATCAAATGAACATAGAGTGTATCATATGATTCTTAACTGAAGCTTATAATCAACATATTATCATTTATCTTTTCTTTATATTAACATGTTAGCACATTATGTTCATTGACTTAATTTTAAGTTTTCATCTTACTTACTTTCTTATGCTTAGGCATTATCAATATAACACATCTTTAATTCAAGAATGAGAGAATCATATCACCCATATATGCAAAGATCTACATGTCATGCATATAAACATCAAATGAGCATAGAGTGTATCATATGATTCTTAACCGAAGCTTATGATCAACATATGATCATTTATCTTTTCTTTATATTAACATGTTAGCACATTATGTTCATTGACTTAACTTTAAGTTTTCATCTTACTTACTTATCTTTATTTGACATTATTAATATAATGCACCTTATATTTAGCATTATTAATATAATGCATCTTTAGACATGAATATCTTTCTTAGAAACAACTTTCAATGTATTTAGCCCTTCTTTACTTAACTTTTATTATTCATGTCATCTTATTCATCTTTAATCTTCTCACCGTATGAAATCTTAGAAGTTAATCTTTTAACTTTTCATAAGTCGTCCTCGCATCACACGTCCTTTTTATTATCTTATCTTGATTGGGTTTTTGGACACAACAACATCTTTGGTTGATCAGACCAAGGGCACCTTGCACCCTACATGTCGCCACTCTTAGGGCATTGGGAAGTACAACACCCTCTTTGGTGAAGATTTTACTTTCCAAGAAATACAATATCCCTTTTGATGAAGACTTTACTTCTTCCGATGATGTACCAAAATCGGTCTCAATCCATCATTTTAATTATAATACATCATTGAGCAAAGCAAGTGTCACATTGTTCATCTTTTAACTAAATATGGTTGAGCATGCATCAAACATCACATTCAATATCTTTAACATACCTTGTTAAACCTAAGAGAAAGGTAACCATCTATCATGCTTTTTGGAGTAGTGAGCTCAGGAATAGTCTAGGCTTAAATAGACTAAGAATAATACGTCTATGTATTTAAAATAAGTTGCCTGTATTGGCCAATACAACTTGGTCGTATTGACCAATACAGTCTACCTGTATTGACCAATACGGTCAATGCAACCTGAGTCATTCTGCTCGTACGGCTCTAGCCGAGTAGTCGAGCAACTTGTATTGCCAATATAATCGTATCGGGGTCCCTTCCGTTTTTCTCCTTTTTTTTGAATTCAATTGAACCATAGTTTGTTCTAAGTCATTTCTTCTAACTTTTCACATGAAATTGAACATACAACAGTACAGTAGATACATGGCATCAAAGATCCAATTAGGTTCATCATTGATTCATTTGTCTAAGCATTATGCATTGAACATGAGCCCTAAGCATGAACATAGCAAAATCATAAATTCTAGCCTTTCCGTACACCATTGATCACCATAGATCTAGGTTTTCAAGGATTTGACAAAAAAAGAATGAATCTCCTTTTACATACTTTTTTTAATTTCCAATACTCCTTCCAGGTGGCTTCTTGTGATACAAACAAGGAGAAATAGGAAAACTTTAGAAGGAGAGAGAGAGTGGCGAGAGATTTTGTAGCATCATTTGAGTGGGTGTGGATGAAATAGAGAGCTCCCAAGTGTCTAGACGCTGGGTCCCTTGTTTGGGGTATTACACCGTTTGAAATGAATTAGATCTTTTTTTTTTCCCTCTACTAGGGTTTGGACGGCAAAACAATAGAACTATAACAGGAATTAATAAATCATCTCATCATATACATAGCCTTTGTACAAGCACGATCATTTGCATTAGACATAAGAAGCCAAACCTTTTTTTTTCGATTACAGGAAGTAGACATTTCTATGTCCTTTTGTTTTCATAATCTTTTTCGAGTCATTTATTGGAAATGCCACATAGTTTTAAAATTTAATCCATGACCCTCGTTTTCATATTGCTGCTACTGTTAAAGATGACACCTGCGACACTAATGTTCGAGTTTCAGTTTCTTCGGGGAAAGGTCATGCAAGATGAATGCTCCTGATATTTGGATCATAGGTAAACTCTTGCACTGGGGTTATGCTAACAGCACTCTTCGAGGTGGACTGCAGGGATCTAACATCATCCTCCTTTGTAAATTGTCTTTTGGTTTTGGATTTGAAAACCAGGTGAATTCCTGGGTCTTCTTGGCTGCACGAACTTCCATGGAGGAGTGAGTTGTTTATGCTCTGCACGTTGCTGTTGATGGTGACTGGTGAAGGATAAGCAGGAGATGTTTTGTCTGACTCCTTACTAAACTGATTTGTTTTCTTCTCACTGTTTCTTCCTTCGTTACCATTCTCTTTATCATATAAGTAGTCCTTCTTTCGAGGATGATCAGTGCCTTCCTTCAAGGTTTCGTGGCCTATGTACATGGACGCACCGTTGTTCTCACCCGCCAAGGTTATGATGCTTAGGGCACCTTCATTACTCATTGGTTGCGACTGCCCGAAACTTAGTTTCTGAACCAACTTGCTCATGCCTTCTTTGATATCTTTATGAAAACTTTGGATTGATGAAGGTCGCGAGATGCTGGAAGCAGTCGTGTTGTGCTCTTTGCCTGTGGAAGCACTCACGGTTTCCTGCTTGCCTGAGCAACTAACTCCTGTCATGGTTTCAGTTGCCTCCAGCGGATATCTGGTCGTCTTCATAACCATTCTGCTCACCAACATCTCAGGTTGGTGTGGTTCCGGCTCCTTTGTCACTTGAAGCTGCTCTGCCGTTGAGTTCTTCTCCATGACCATCGTGGATTCTTCCTTCTGTTTCGGCTTGGGTTCTTCCGGCACTTGCTCATGCTTCGTTTCAAGTATCAGCATTTGCTTAGGACCATCTCCATCAGAAAGCTTTGCAACTGTCTTAGGATTTACGTTTTCCGGTGATCCTTTCTCTGTCTCAATACCCTGAGCTCCCTGTGCTGATGCAGTTTGCGCATCAGCTTCGGTCGGCAAGAGTGACAGGGATAAAGGATCAGTTGCATGCTGGGATTCTTGCAGCTGGATGGTGATCTGTGAAGAGGGGGACTGGGGCTCATCAGTCTGCTGCTTTCTGGACGATCCTGTTTGAGCTCGTTCAGATGGCGATGGAGACGGGGAAGGAGTTCTTGAGGCTCTTGGAGGTGGAGGTTGTCTTGGTGACTCTGTCGGAGATGACTTCACGAGCTGAGATGATCTCGCAGGAGATGGAGGTGGTCCTTGTCGTGTTGTTTTAGGAGGTGCTGGTTTTCTCGATGGCGATGGCAACGGCGATGGTGGAGATGGAGACGGTGGCGGCGATCGAGAAGGCCTTCTGTGAGGCTGCACTGGCGCAGGTGGTGACGAGCGAGGTGCTGATCTTGAAGCCGGGTTTGGTGGTGGACGTGGAGTTGGAGTTTGTCTATTAGTCCAATATGGGAGCCATAGGCCAAACGGCTGCTTCTGCCTGCTGGGCTGGTTGGCCATACCCGGCCACCTCAGTTGTGATCCTTTTCTTTGGATGACGAGGAAACGGTGGAGTTAAAAAAAAGGATAACTGTGTAGGAGGAGGCAACTTGAAAGAATAATACACATGCTATATAACACTTCTCAGAAACCTTTTCTCACGGTTTTTGAATCTGATTCTTAAGACGAATGAACATCTTTAATTAGAGCTTGCTTTTCTGTAAGTTTTCCTTTTATTCTCTTTTGTTTTTCACTTTGTTTGCCCCTTCGTGCTTACATCATCCATTCCAAAACATGAGTCCATCTTCTTTCAATTAGCAAGAGGATATCACAACACATGACATATCTTTTACTGCTGATCATGGAATTTATGGTATCTGTAATAAAAATATGGTCTCGCATTCTCATGGTTTCCTTTTGCTTTCACTAAGAGGCAAGTTAACATATTCTCGGTTGGAAGCTTTTTTATTCATATCATATGATTTTGTGCTTTGCTTTGCTTTGTTGCTCTAGTTGAAATAGTTTATATGACCCACTCGGCAAGACATCATCTAATGCTTAGGATTTTAAAGACGACAATCAGAGATTCTTCCATCCTAACATGACCAACGATACTTGTGTTTTGATTTGCAACTTTTATATTATAAGTTTGCCCCAGTTCATAATGTTTATTTTCCTTTTTTTTTTGGTAGCAAAGAATATATGTTTTTAGCAACCAATAGTTTAGGGTAAAAGTGATATTTTCGTTCAAAGTAAAATCACTTTATATTTTTGGATGCTCTTTTTTGTTTTTTAAGAAAATCTAAAAAAATATAAAAGAAATATGGCCCTTGGGCCTCTACAATTATTTTGAAAGGGATCCTAATTTGTGCAGGTGAGTTTTAATTCATTAAAAAATCACTATGGCTCCATTTGAGACTAGGGATCAGATCTAAACTTGAATCTCGTTTTCACTCACATCATTCGACGGAATCATCACAAAATCCGAAGTCCTTGATCTTGGGGTTCGCCGTGACCCAAGTTTAGAACCAATTTCTTTTCTTTTTCTTTTCTTTCTATGACCTTTTTTTTCTCTCCTCACTCTCTCTCTAACTTATTTAAATTAAACTAACTTCTAATTTAATTACTAATTTATAACTAAAAAAATTACTATTATTTTTAAATTTAATAAGCTATTTTTACTATTTGTTATTACTTTCCCTAAATTATTTTACTTATTTAACTTTTTTGTTTTTTTATTATTTTGCTTATTATAATTTAAATTTAACTAATTATTTTATTATATATATGATACATAAATTATATTATTGATTACAATTATTTAATAAATGATTTTACTATATTATCTTAAATATATTGCAAAAAATATTTTTTTATTATAATTTTTTTATTCAATTAAATTTATTACCTTCATTAAAAAAATATTTTATCTTCTCAATTTCACATTTTATTCAAACAAACATTAGAACTAATTTATCCTATCAACTTTTTAATTTTTATCATTACTTTTTAATTCATCCAAACATCCATAAAATCAATCTATCAAATCGACAAATTTTTTAAACTCTCTAGAACTTAAGTTCTAGTAGCCAAATGACCCTCATAAAATCAATTGGGTTTCTAATTTTATGTTTTTTTTTTAGTTTGATTTTTTTTCCCATCAAGTAAGTTTCTGGAGTTGGTAGGAACTTTTCTAGTACTGCTAAAATGGTTTGAATGAAAAACGGAAAGCTCTACATTCAACCAAATCAAATGTCTTTTAGGCTTAATTATATTTTACTCGTAGTAAATTTGTTTTGTCGTTCCAACTCTTACTATAATACAAAGTATCCCAATGGCATGTGATCATTTATTGAACGTTATTGATTGTTGACATATCTTACTTGTTACACCTTTCTCCTTTTATATAATATATAAACATATTTGGTTTATTATAAATGCAATTATGATATTGCATAATATTATAAAAATATAAAATAGTCAATATAATTAAATACATATTTTTTTATGAAGCATATAAATGCTTTGTTTTGCAATGTTGGGACATTTACTATTATGTAATAATAATACTACAAATTCACACAATATTTCTACAATTAATTAGTTAAAAATCTTATATCACAAATTACTTAGATGATAATAACATTTATAAAATATTTTAGCTTTTATTTGTAAAAGCAGAAAATATGTAATTTTACAATACCACAAGTATTGATATTTACCCCTCCAATACTATCTGGATCTAACACATTTTTAGTTTGGAAATTGAAATGTTTTTTAGATACATTTTTCTCATCTAAAAGAAGATAGTGATTCCATCACCTTCGGCCATGGTGACATGCAAACACCCTTCGAAAACCAATATGGCGGACACCTTGTGTAGCGCCCCTAAAAGAACACCTTATCACCTAGCAAAATATTTTTTTTGGATAAGTTACGAACCTATATCTTTAACTTAACATTTGATCAGTTGACTTGTCAACATAGAATATGTCATTGCGGAAGCTAATACTTAAATTATAACTAATACTTATGTTACGTAAGTTATCTCCTCACGAACATCAGCATGATATCGTTGCATCATCATCATCTATTTAGATCTATTTACTTGTAGGATCACTCATAGGATAACTTCCAACATCCTACGAGTCAAAAAAAGAAAAGAGGACACATACCATGTTGTGAAAGGAAGTTAAAATCCCATTTTTATTTGATGTAGGAGTTCAAATTTGATTTCATTTTAACCTTATCTGAAACTTTGGAATCCTCTATATAAGACCTTAGGCACAAAATTATTTTCCCTCAAGTCTTTATTTTCTTCCCTCATCCATCACAAAGTTTTTCTCTCTCCTCTCTTTTCCTTTCTTGTGAAGGGCAAACGATCCACATTCCTCCTTCTGACATTGGTTTTCTACCTAGTTCCCATCCCTGAAGTAGCACCAAGGAGAGGTGAAGGAGGTCAGCAACGTGAGGAGGAAGAAGTTTTATCGCGAAAGAGGAGTAAGGAGGACGATCTAAGATAAGAAAAAAGAAGGAGATAATTTGACTACGATCAACATAAGAGACTCAACTTCTATTTTTTACATATATTATGACAGTAAAAAGAGAAATTTATGATTAATATTGCATATGTCATTAAGTTATATTTTCTCAACAAAATAGTTAATTTTTATGTCCTAATCGACCTTTAGGATGGAGATGATAACTATAACCACCATATGACTTAGACTACATTATAGCGAAGTCATGAAACGAACACGTGTTTCTTGACACGGACTTTGCTCCTCAGACTGAAGATGAGGAAACATGAATCCTAACCCTAATCCTAGAAAGGGTTTGTGGACAATGTTGCATTATTTATTTTGATATGAAACAAAATCAAAGTGACAAGCACTACATCAACTTTAACAAGTCATGTCGATGTCAACATGTATTTGAGAAAAGTATATGATGCCTTAATGCAGACCAGGACCATGTTCCCTTGGATTAAATATGTGAATTGGAATCGGTTTTATTAGATGCAAGTTGTTTCACCACGAACCTCAGCCACGTTCTATCAGACATAGACTATACAATCATAGACTTGGTAGTATTGCAAAATAAACAATGTCGATTCTCGATGCGGGTCGTGTTTCCTCGATAGAAATAAAATAAAGTCAACTGATATAGTCTTCATTGCATGTATTGTGGGCCTTAGTATGTATAATTGCACTTAAATTCATAAAATTGTGATTTAAGGGTCTATTATGTGATCTAGTTATCGTTAATGATAATCTAACAATGAGTTATTTGCTTAATTGACAATCGGGATAAAAAAATGTTAACGATTGTGATTGATTGAGAGGGAAGAAAATATTTTTTCTTCGATGAATTGAGAGGGACACTAGACGTGGGATAATAGTTAGTTCCTCTGGAGCTATTTTTTATTGATTATCAAGCCTAGCTAGCCATAACAACATCGAAACTAAAATCAATGATATTCATGGTTGAAAAATGATTGACAATTTAGGACAAGATAAATAAGAAAAAGCCAAATGATTTTAAGTAAATTATTGAATTATGCTTGAGCATATTGAATATATGGAATAATGAGCATTATGTTATGTTGTTTCAATTTATTTTCATGCTATAGATTGATGAATGATAATGAAAAGAAAAATGTATAGTGTATGGAAGAGAATGGTAATAAACAAAAGTAAGATTTATTTTATCATTATGATTAAGCATATTTTCCTTGTTAATTAACTATGTGTGTGTGTGTGTGTGTGTATGAGTGTGTGTTTACTTTACAAATTAGGCTTCATTGCTGAAGGATAATTGTTTCCCCTGCATATCATCCATTAGATAATTAAAATTATGAATAGTTGATGAGAAACATGTGGAGATGATATCTGTGATGAAGCAGCTTGCACATAGCTTAAGTCTAGTTTGAGTTAGATTAGCTTTGTAATTTAGTTTGTCAAACCTTTAATAGTTGTTTTCATTTACTGAACTATATATTAGAATATCTTCTTTACTAGACTCATGATTAAAATTTACATTAGCTTCTTCAAATGATATCTCAAAATCTTGACTAATTTCATGTTGATATGTCTATCATATTGATCAATCAATTGGACGAAAGTTAAGTCAAAATGTTAGCACGTGGCATCTCAAGAAGATTACTCTACCGCATGGCAGGATGCGATTTTGAGGATGTTATAACGACTACATGGAAATGTCACACTATAATATGTGCTCAATATTGAGCAGAAAACCCACTTGATGGGAGCCCTCACAACATCATAAAAAATATTTATAAGTATCCTAGAGCCATTGAACTTTCTTCCTATTTTTTTCGAAAAGCTATAATTATCTACTTTTCATGCAAATTTGCCATCAGTGCACCTTAATCCACAACTTGAATAGCACCATCACAGATGAGGTGAACGAGGACTCTATATTTTTTACTTGCTACTACCCTATTCAAAATTTTGCCACCGTCACCAATGTTAATTATGCATCGATCCTGCAAAATTGATAACTACAATAGTAATGAGCACCAACATTGGAAACTCGATGATTGACTCTATTGAGCCTCGCATTCTCCACGGAAACCAAATTTGGTGATTCATTGATGTACTGGTATGCATTCTTACAGAGTGGAACCATGCAGTACCAGACACGATATAGATCTTCCAAAGAACAAGGCTTTTTTTTCTAATAAGCCAATTCATTTGGGATCCTGCAGATCCATTCTTTTTCCTATTCAAAGATCAACCCTTTGTCTCTGTGTTTTCACTCGAGAATTCTTTACAAATGAAGAGATGTCAAAGGGGCTTATTACTTCCCAAACAAATCCTCCTACATCTATATATAAACGCCGGTTCATCAAGAGAACGCAAGAAAAGCACTTCGAATTGTTGATTCATCGCTAGAGATGGCTTATAAGCAATAGTTCATTATCTAATGGATCTTTCCGTTCTAATAATGAAGAGATGTCAAAGGGGCTTATTACTTCCCAAACAAATCCTCCTACATCTATATATAAACGCCGGTTCATCAAGAGAACGCAAGAAAAGCACTTCGAATTGTTGATTCATCGCTAGAGATGGCTTATAAGCAATAGTTCATTATCTAATGGATCTTTCCGTTCTAATACTCTATCCGAGAGTTATCAGTATCTAGCCATCAGATCCATTTAGTTATAGTTATCATTTTTTTTGCATCATAATGGTAGATTTATCATCAATTATTAATCCCAAGCATATATCTATTGGAATTTTTTTGGTCTAGACCCACCTGTGTCCAAGGCTATGATCATATGACTAATTTGGTGTTCAGGCGACGCGAAAAGGATAAACTCTAGCAAAATTGACGACTCCAAGTTTAGGGCTACTAGCTCTCGTCGATCCTGGGACACAACCCTGCTATCTAACTATGCAAACCAAACTTGTTTGTCTATTGAAATTCATTTACTGATCTATTTTACTTATTAGATAGCGAAGATAGATCTATTATATTTAGTTTGTGAATAACAACGTAGAGCTATTTAATATTATTGAAATTTTAGCCGCAGATTTGCCTTTAATTCTAATTTATTCTTAGCAGCATTTTGTTGATAATGTCTTCACTTGAAAGTTATTATCTTGTATAATCTTAACTATAGTTAATTTTGAGTTATTTTAAATCATAATTGTGTATATGTTTAGAAAAATGTAATTGTAGTCATCAATTTGTTTTTGAGCCAAATCAGGTCCATTTAGAATTATTGCATGCGACCCTTTTCAATGTTCAAATTCCATTTTTACCATTTTCCGAATAGCTATAATTCAATTGGCTAGAAATTTTGTCCAATTTATTTTTTATTATTTGGTGTATAATTGTCAACCAATTTTGTGTTTATAATTGTTACATTTTTATCCAATTGATTTAAACTTTTGGTATATTAGGCAATTACAAACAAAAATCGAAATTAGAATGAATGGACATCTTGCATTAATTTCGTCATGCCTCAAACAAAAGAGCGCCACTTGGACAGATGACCATCCACTAAAACCCACCACAACACATGTATAGACACCCATTAGCCATTTTTTTTCTCTTTCTTCTCTCATTTCTCCCCTGAACACTTTGGAAACTCAAACCTAGACATGAAATGGGTTTTTCAAGTTCTATTCTTATCTCAATCATAAACCCAAAGTGAAGGAGAAGGAAATTTGGAGTAAGATCGAGGAAGAAGAAGAAGAAAAAGAAATTAGGGAAAACTACAAAGAGGTATGTAAAGAAATTAGAGAAAGCTCTATTCTCTTCTCTATCTTTATAATTTTATGTTAACACTTGATCATATGAGTTCAATGACATTATAGAACTAATATAGAACTATTATAGAACCCTTGACATAGGTCGTGTTCCATGGATCAAAGACAGTGTCATTACTAAACCCTAACACAAATCGTGTCATCACTGACACAAGCCGTGTTAACTATTATAGAACTATTAGGTGTGTAGGCGGGACATCCCAACTAGGAAAAGGATTGTGTGGCCTTTCACTGCAAATCATGTTCCTCGAGATAAAGAGGTATGGTTTGAACCTAACCCTAGATGTGGATCGTGTCACCTCTGACGCGAGCCATTATGCTTGATCAATAATGACACGAATCAAACTCCATCGGATGACATGCGACCCGTGTCACACCAAGGTCGGGCGTGTTGATAATGAATGTTGTTAAATTTCCGACAAACCTTAACATGGACCATGTTGTCTTCAACACAAGACATGGTAACTACATCCAACATATTAGAATTGGGTTAATTGAACGTGGGACATCTCCATGATCAAACTCGGAATGTATCCTACATATATGGACTCCAACACTTTATGTACCATGGACCCTGTCAATTCCCAATATGGGTTGTGTTTGTCAATTATAGATTGCAAACACCGAAAGCAATAATGTAACATGGACCATGTCAAATCTTGACTTGGGTCATTTTCTCTTGATAGATGATAGTTGAGTGATTATGTGATTGATTGATTGATTTCTTAAGTATTGTATTGATCTATTGTTTCTTGAAGATAATCTAAAAGTGAGCAGACTACTCAATTAATAATAGGGATTAAAATTGTTAATGTTTGTGACTGAATTTATTGCACGAAGAGGAGGGCCCAGTCATTTGTCCCGACTACATCTCAAAGAAGAGATGACTGAGTTCCTTCGGGAACTACTATGTTCCGTTGGGAACAATTGTGTTCTTTCATGAACAAGTGAGGTCTATTGATGTGCGCTTCATGGTCCAGCTAGTTGTGTTTGCGACGGAACAATCTAAAACTTATATTCTCTTTTAAAAAATTCACTACTACTTGTAATGTTTGACAATTTAGAACGAGATAAATAGAAAAGAATAAAGTGGTATTAAGTACATACTAGGCTTGAACATATTGACTATACGAATATTGCACATCTTGATGTGACTAATGCTTTTTCCACTAATGGACTTATGTTCTTGAAAGAATGAATTGGGCAACACATATTAAACATTTTGCATAATAGGGTAGAATTGATGTCCTTGATGAAAAGTATGATACTTGAAATTAAAAGTACAAAATAATAGGAAGCATTGTATTTATGCCATGACTGGACTATGATCATTGAAAAAGGGAAGTTACAGGGCAAAGGAAAAGAGGAAGTGAAGTTACGTTGTAAGGTGATTTATTAAGATAGAATATCATTTTCCTTATATTGTCTTCATATAAGTTTTACCTATTTCTTATTTTCTTTACATATTGAGCTTCATCACTCATGAGAGAATTATCTCCCCTACTTTTGATCATGTATGCAAAATAAATAGTGATGGCGCAGTAGTAGGGTGATGGTATACGTGATGAGGTGACTTGAACATGGCATAGGTCCTAGTTATGGCTATAGTATTAACTTTTGCAATGACATGTTCTTCATGTTGACCAGTCAAAATATCAAGTCAAAGATGTGAGTTCGTAGTGTAGGATCACTTGGCACCAAGAGGGGGGGGG
>LTAE01009927.1:0-17683 GCA_001647135.1 Pontederia paniculata
CACAATTGTTATGGATGAAACATCAACTTCTAGACTATGGCATAACGTGTGAAACTGTGTCATTAAAGTGTGACAATACCAGTGCAATAAAGATGACAAAGAATCTTGTACAACATTCCAGGACTAAGCACATTGATTTAAGATATCATTTCATTCTTGAACATCTATCTCACAAAACCATCTCTATAAAACATGTCCCAACTGAAAGACAACTAGCTGACATATTCACAAAACCCTTGGGAGGAGACATGTTTAATATGCTGAAGAGAGAAATTGGGATGTTGGACTAAGGAGTCTGATGAACAACTCAACTTATTGGTGGCTTGCCTATGCAGATGTCACTGATCAATAGAGTTGTAAATTAATTGTGTTGCACAACACATACATGGTGTTAATCTATTTCATCTTATAGTTATTTCTTTTTATCTTCTCGTAGATGTCCATACAAGATGGGACTGTAGAATATCTCGGCAGTAAATGTTAAAGTTTAAGTATAAGGTGTATAGATTTTGGCCACAGATTTCGAACGTCCACACGATATATTTCGGGTGTCCGAAATATTGTTGATATCTAATGATCCCGAGCATCGGCCGCCCATTGTTAATTTCTGAGCGACCAACGTAAATAGTCTAATACATCGAATCTGGAATATCCAAAGTACGATTGACCACTCTATGAGCTTAGGGCGACCTCTGTGTGAAACCTATAAGCGTGTTCCGAGGTTCGGACGCTCTGTGTTTGTACTTCAGACGATCAAAGTTAAACTATAGCTCAAATCTAGTCCGGACATAGGACACCCACTAGTTTCATTCGGACGACCAATGTGACTATGACACAAAATCCCTGCTACTTCGGTCAACCTATGACCTCTTTCGGGCGATCGATGTCACGAACACTATATATAGTGGGTCATCCTTAACTGTCTATATCTTTGAATTATTCTCAAAGGGCGACCTCCATTCTCCCATTCAGAACAATTTCTTGAATTCGAGCATCTTTCGAATTTCTTGTGATCATTCATGCTCTAGAAAGGATCAAAGTTTCTCCAACAAAGATTCAAACAACTAGGTAAACCTAAAATCTCATCTTTGTGCATTTTTTACTTAGTTTTTTTAGGTTTTCCTTTCTAAGTCCTAACCAAACCAACTCTTGCTGTTATTGTGGACTTTCTTCACAGGATCAAATACGTTCGATTTCTGTTATTATTTTAAATCCTTCTTGTATTAGTTCCTTCTGAATTTGAACCCTTGATTCATCATTCTCTTTGATCCTATCACTATGCAACCCAAGTGTTTGTTGATTTGTCTAAGTAACTCCTTCTTCATCTACTTCCATCATGTCCCCTATTAAGAAAATGGCCCAAAAACAAAAACCTATCAAAAGGAAAGAAAGAAGAGAATCCTCTTCACAAGTCCGACAATCAGTCGAAGATCAACTACCACCTCCAAAAAAGAGATATAGAGGAGAATCCTCTTCTCGAGCTCCAGAACTACTCTCAGACAGAGGAGAGTCCCCTCAGGTTCAATAAACCTCCTACTCACCAAACAAAGAAACCCCCCTCCAACATCCTAAGTTCATTAGTGAAATTATCTTAAACCAATACCCACTCCTCTGTAATGACCAAAGAACAATTGAATCACAACACTCCATTGATTGGGAAAGTCTCCAACTCCTTGGCCTTAAAGAAACTTTTGAGCAATGTGATTGGCTCAAATCCCTTGATCTTGATGAGAATGTTTATCCTTATGTTGTCAAACACTTCTATGCAAATCTAACCTATGATGCCACTCACCAAGAAATCAAGTCCTATGTGTTTGGTAGACATTTTTTCATCACTGAATCCAAGCTAAATGAAATCCTTGATACTCCTGGTTATCCTCATATTAACCTTACTCCTATGCACTGGCCCCACACCTTCTTCACTCAACATAAAGCTGCACTAGCCATGAGTGGAGGGAAAGTAGACACTTTCATTCAAGGATCATTTCACAAGAACCTCAGTCCAAACATGAAAGTTATCCATCATATCATCACCCATGTAATTCTTCCTAGGACTGGCCATTACATAGGGGTAAACCTACTTGACCTATCTGTCCTTGCTCATTTTGTTGATCCTGATGCCCCTCATATCTCACTAGGGTACCTTCTCATCTACCAAATCATAAAAACCAAGGAGAAGATCCATTCCAAATGGACTAAGGATGTTTGTCTCTTTTTTGGCAGCCTAATTACCTTCATGATTCTTCACACCTATAGAAATGTCATTTTCTCTAACAAGGAAATGTCCTTCACTCTACTCATGCTGATAGAATATCCTCCTCAACCTTGATAAGGAAATGATTAACCCAGAAGTCTCCTCAGGACAATGAGCAACCTGTTGGAGCTGAGAATCAGGGCACTGAAGATACTAGGAACTCTTTTGCAGATAAAGTCCCTAGGAAACCTACAACCACTTCTCATCCTACAGCTGCTTCCTCCTCTTCCACCTGGCCGCCTAGAATGTAAGTGAGCGGCAAGATAGAGTTGATGAGATAGGTACTGATATGTGTATCCACCGTGCCTTCTTCGACTACCATTGGCGCCAAATGGAAGACTTCATGAGGGCGGTAGGACATAATCCTGATGTAACTCCAATCCATTTTCGCCCTTATGATGATTACAAAGGGAGAGAAAGAGGTCAGAGGAGTGACCATCTATGAGAAGAAGAAGGCCAAGGCAAGAATAGTACCAAGGTGGAAATGGCAATAACCTGCAAGGAGAAGATGCTGGCCAAGGAAATGAGGATTATGGAAATGGCCAAGACATTGTTGGAGTAGGAGATGTTGCACTAGAAGAAGAAGAAGAAGAAGAAGAAGAAGAAGAAGAAGAAGAAGAAGAAGAAGAAGGCCAAAGGAATGAATACCAAAGTGTAGAAGGTCAAGGAGAGAAAGGTCTGGAAGCAGACCAAGGCCAAGTTCAAGTAGTTGTCCACCAAGAAGGTGAAGTCTGTCTGCAAATAGAAGAAGAACAAGGAGGAGAAAGAGTAGTAGTAGTAGTAGAAGAAGAAGAAGAAGAAGAAGAAGAAGAACAAGAAATAGTAACACGTCTAGGGGGAGATAAGGTACAAGAACTGGTTGTTGTGCAAGGGGAAGAAGATGATGAAGATATGTATATTGATAGTCTAATAACAAGAGTGGCAAAGAAGATAGTAGAGGATACAACTTCTTTAGTCACTAAGGAGAATGTCTACCGAGTAGATGAATCTTCCTCATCCAAGAGATGCAACCCAGAGCAAAGAGAAAATTCCCTCTCCTTCAACGGTTGCTCCTCCTGAGAAGAAATTTGGAAAAAGCTTTGGTAGAAGAAATAAGGATAAGGACAAAAAGAAATAGCTAGATGTCTCTTTACTCTTCTATGATAGACAAAACTTGTTTGTATGTGCCACTTTTGTTTTTTGTTCCTCTCAAGAATGAAATATTTTGAACTTGAGTATTCCTGCTGTATTTATGGTGTATGATAAGTTATTTATCTCGAAAATGCCATGATTATGGATATGAATGTGTTTTGCAAAGTTATGATGTTTTGAAATATACTTTTCAATGATAACTGATAACCCTTCAAAACCTCAACTTTTAAGTTCAGTGTATAATGTTCTTAAATTTGAATATTATTAATATGCGTGTGTCAAGGGGGAGAAATGCTTAAAAAAAGGGAGATATATGATTTAGAGGGAGTAAACCTTGTAAGTTTGAATTATATTTGGATTATCATTTGAAACTAACCCTAAGTTATTCCTCAATAATTTATAACCATCAAAAGGGGGAGATTGTGGAATCTAAGATTCCGAGATTATTTTGATGGTCATAAATTAATGAGGAGGCTTAGTTATATATACTAACAATTTTCAATTTGATGTGTGAAGGAGATAGGGTTTTTACTTCTGTCAGTCATAGGTCGTCCAAAGGTTGTGGAATGAATGACCTATGTATTGAGAATAGTGGAGAAAAATCCTAAGTATGGAGAGGTTGTCCTAAGTATACGAAGAGGGCGACCGAAGGTAGGAGCCGAAAGCTGAAGTTCTGAAGCTAAGTGTAGAAAGGTCGACCGAAGCCAAAGATAGGAAGACCGATAATGGACTCAAGTTATTTAATGACCTATGATGATCAAGAAAGGTCGCCCGATATGTGCATGTGAAATCAGTGGGAGACCGAAGGTTCGAGATCAACAGTTCAACGGATGAAAACTCGGGCGCTCCAGGGTTAAGTGGACGCCCTATGAAAAAAGGAAGTAAAGGGGCAACTAAGGTCGCCCAAAGTGTTCTAAGTGAAGTCAACGGGCGACTGAAGAAGTTTGAAGAAACTATCGAAGAAAAAGTTGAGTCAAGAATGGTCGCCCGATGGATCCATCTGGTATTGGTGGGCGATCGAAGTAATTCAGAGGAAGAAGAAAGTTCGCCCAAAGTATTCAGTGTGAAATCAGTGGACGACCGAAGTAACTCAGAAGAGAGTGGACGACTGAAGTAACTCAGAAGAAAAAGAACGGTTACTCAAAGTATTCAGTGTGGAATGAGTGGATGACCGAAGTAACTCAGAAGAAAAAGAAAGGACACCCAAAGTATTCAGTGCAGAATCAATGGACGATCAAAGAAATTCAAAGGCAGAGAAAGGTCGCCCGATGGACTCATGGGAAATTAGTGGGTGACCTAAGCAAGCTTGAAGGAAACAGTCAAAGGCAAGAAAGGTCACCCAATGTATTATGAGCAAAGTCAGCGGGCGACCGTAGTGTACTTGAAGATATCAACCAAAGGCAGGAGCCAAGAAAAGGACGCCCAAAGTCTCTGAATGAAATCAGTGAGCGATCAAAGGATGGTTGAAGAAAAGTCGAAAGTCAAGAAAGGTCGTCTGATAAATTCGTGTAATATCAGTGGGCGACTGAAGCAGCGAGAAGCAAAGGTCGTCCGATGAATTCGTGTAACTTCAATGGGCGATCGAAGCAGTGAGAAGCAAAGACGAAAAAGAAGCAAAGGTTGTTTGATGGATTCGTGTAACATCAGTGGGCGACTAAAGCAGCTTGAAGCAAAGACATGAGAGAAGCAATGATCGCCCGACGTGTTCAGTGGGACATCAGTGGGCGACCGAAGCAACTCGAAAAATTCGAAGAAAAATATATAGGATGCCCAAAGAAGGATGGGATGACCTATAAAAGCTGATCTAATAAACTAAGGCTGAAGCCCGCGACTTCGGACGCCCGAAGGAGGACAGTGGACGATCAAAACACCAGCTGTTAGACTAAAGGTTGAATTGACCAAAGCAGCGGTCGCCCGATGAGAAGAAGCGATCGATTGAGAAGTAGGTGAAAAGTATTGTTCTTTGTTTAACGGCTAGTTTATGTGAGATAGAATGATTAGACTCTGTGTAAGGCTATAAAATAGTGACCTAAGAGTCTTGGGAACTAATTTTGGTCATTTATCTTTTGAGAACTTCTGAGCTTAAGAGATAATCCTTGGTTCCTCCTTCTAAGAGCATTCATGTGAGAATTCAGAGTAGATGGAAGTCTTGTGTGTTTCAAGCATTGAGCAAAAAGTTGTAAGAGGTTTTTCACCTTGTCCTCGAAAGAAAGAAAGGAGAAGAAAATTGTAAGAGAGCCTTCGCCCTTAAAGAAGAAAAGATAGTGATCTCCGGAAGTCTCGAGATCGAGAAGAATGGAGCGGGAACGTAGGCCAACAGTTTTGGTTGAACCTCGTAACTTGTTGTGTTTGTTTTTCTCTTTGCATTCTATTTTACTTGAAATTATTCTATGATTGCTTCCGCTAAGCATAATTATTTAGAATAAAAAATTCTAATGCACCAATTCAAACCCCCCCCCCGCTTGGTGTCGTCTAGTCCCTGTAGGTTCAAGAGAAAGGAAAAATGTCAAACAACGTATAATATCTTCCACATCTATATTATATTTTTCTTAAAAAAAGAAAAATACAAAAAAAAACATAAGTCAAAGGATATTATACGATCACAAATAATGATATAAATTGATATGATCACATTAGTTTTAAAAATGCTATTAAAGATAAAATTCAAACATGCTCATTATAGATAAATTATTATGAAAAAATTTTAAAGATAAGGAAGAATTAATACCCACTTGTGTAATAGAAGAGAAAATGTGAAACACGACATAATTCAATCTCTGCCAAAGTTTGGAAAACTAGAGCCTTAACTACATCGACGACATTATGCATCTTGACTTATACTCTATTTGCATTATGGGTTTAATGCTTGTCCCTAGCACAAACTTTATCTTTAACTAAATGTATCCTAGGTTTGATTAAATATACTAATATAAAAATATTGTTTCAATTAAAATTACTTATAATTTTAGTTAAGAAGGCATTCTGCAGCACTCAACAACCCTTACGTAATATATATTGCAATAAATGCCTACTATTTTATTTTATCTTAAGTTGTGAGCAATCAAATGGAACAAGAATTAACACATAAGTAAAGAAAAAAAGATATTATTCTAAATTTATACTCATATTGATAGATATTAGGTTTTGTTTCATGCAACATAATATCATAAACGATAAAACAGTAGATTCAATTGTTACGGACTTATAAAAGAATGACAGAAGATCTAACGCACCCAAGCCCACACCCCACCACGTGGCAAAATGCAGACTTGGAGATGCTACGACGATACAATCCTTTGACTCATAATTTGACTATGTTTACCAGTCAATAAAAATTACATAAAAGCGGAAGACTTTAATCAATTAAAAATGAATATCCAATAAAATAGATGCGGAAGTCTTAAACAATATAATTAGTGTCATAAATCTAATAGCTCTAGGGATTGTTACAACATTTATAAGATCAATTATAATGACACTAAGACTCTGACATGTGCCTAGCATCAGCATCATCACAAGCAATCTGTAGTCACCAGCACCACCATCTATTGCAGTACCTAAATGCCTTTAGAATCAGTACAGAGGAAACGATATCCCATGAGAAATTATGCCCATTGTGTAAGGCACAAGTAGATATGAACATAACGATAAAAATGATGACAATAAACTCAATACTTATATAAATCAATAGGTGGTGATATGAGTGAGTTGACAATATAAATCAATGGCTTCAAGACGATACAATCCGATAATATCACTTTCTGATTTATCCTAGTGTGAGACAATATTAGTTTGGATAACGATTAAGGGATGACCCAATACGATACAATCTCTTTAATAATAAGAATATTCATTAAAGGACGATCCGATAAACCCAAATGGTAAGGGCAATTCCAAGAAACAATGGGATAGAGATCTGATAAATAAAAGGATGATAAGAAATAATGATAAGACTTGTCAAAATCAGTAAGATAGAAATCCAATATCAGTATAATAGAATACTAATAAGTTGTGCCCATATGGTGCAAACCATAGGGTGATAAATCAATTTTGACATAGAGTCAAATAACGATCCAATAATAGGACATTTTTTGAAACAATAAGGCCGATTAGAAAGGAAATGAATTCCAAGGCCAATGATATAATCATTGAAATCGATCTGGTAAGGTCAAACGATAAATAATAAACTTTCAGAGGTCAACAATAATGACATAGTTTCGATAACATTCTTTGAACAATATGGCCAGACAATAAGGAATTATTTTCTAAAGGTCAACAATGCTTTTCACTTTACATCCGATCCGATAAGGCCAATCAATAGGAGTGACACTCCAAGTTGGATGCCACAATATTCTTTCTTTCCTTTAATTATAGAGATGATGAGAAGCACTTGAACAATAGTGACAATATGAAGTACTGGTATCAATGTTTTGATATAATAAAAGGGCTTCTAATACAATATGATAACAAGGTACAATACTTTCAATCTGATAAGGCTTCCGATATGATCATTAGAAGATGAAAGATGCAACTCAGATAAGGCTTACAATACGATCAGTATGGGATTGAAAGATGAACCCCTAATTTGATACACTCTCTATATTATTTTTTCCCCAAATCTGCAGGTGGCTTTATAATACATTCCTAATTTCGCAAGAATGCAATAGTCTAGGTGATATATAAGTGTTTAGGTTAGACTTCTCCCATTAGTGACTATATTGGTGCCTTTATGTTCATTCGGTACAGAGCTCATAATGAAGCAAACAGTACAGAGCTCATACGATCTGGTACGATGTTCATCCTAGGTTGCCATGATAATAATTAATAGGATCAATGGGGGTACTAGCCGTGATAAGAAAATGCCCAACATGTGGGGAGGATGCTCGAGTATCATCTTTGTTACAAGAAGTGGAGCTCTCCAGGTAACAGGAGCAAAGTGGGGAAGCTGCAGCTAGGCAACCAACCCCTAACAATATTAAACGATAAATAATGGTAGCTCCCAACGGTACAATAACAACCATAATCTTTAGTCTTGTTACCCTTACGTGATATCTAGTATATGTCCTTAACGTAGCATTAAATAGTATAATATAAATAGTGTTGACAGTGGGAATCCATCTATAAAATCATTTATGTTAAGAAGGTAGGCAATGGGAGGAAAATCAGCATAATCAATAAGTCACAGGTCGTGACTTTTGTTTCACAGTCATGACATCAAGTGTCACGGGCCGTGAAAAAGTTATCACGCCCCGTAACCCGACAGGGTTTATTTTTGTTTTTCATAATCATGGGTCGTAACTCATGAGTTACAGTCGTGACAGGAAGTTCGTTATATTCGTCATGATCCATGACGTGGGTATCACGACCATGTTTGAACATGATTTTACAATCCTTGGTGATTACGGGCCGTGATATGGCATCACGGGCAGTAAGTCACAGGGCATTGTCACGATCGTATAGGGTTCATGATCGCGACTCCGTCTACCTGATCTCCGTATTAGATAAAATATGCATATCGGTCATGGGCCGTGACTAGGGTGTCACAATCGTGACCATAGTGTTACGGGTCGTGACAATGGGGTCACGACCGTGACGTTGTTATCACGGTCGAGGCCGAACACTATTTTGCGCCTGGACTCAATACCACGGGTCGTAACATGATGTCATGACTGTGACCTTCATCATTACGGGTCATGACTCTGGTGTCACAGCCGTGACGGTAGAGGGAGTTCTTTCGATCAGTTATCAATTTCACCATTATGGGTTGTGACTCCAGTATCACGGCCGTCACGGTACAAGTGTTCTTCTGATTTGGTCTGATTCTAATATATCCTATTACATCCGTTAATATGAGAAAACTAAAATATGTAAGAACATGATTTTGGGAAAAAAGGAGACATGGAATCTAGGTTTTGAAGCATTATAACCCTAATTCAAAATATAATTAAGAGCATGATCAAATATGACGTAAGATTAGGGAAAAATACGATCATAATCATGAGAAAAATATTCATAGCGTTATGAAAAATCTGGAGAACCCTAGAACATGATCAACGATGTGAAATCAATATTCAGAGGATTAGGAATCATCTTTAGAGCTCTAGGACAATGATAAACGATATGAAACCTAGATATACAAAAGATCTGCCATAATACACACCTTATAGCCTAAACTTTTTGCCCCGATCTTCGTCATTCGTTCTCGTCGTTCCTCTGCAGCAATTCTTCGCCTACATTTTTTCCTCGGTTAGGAGATGATCATCCATCAATAGAAGAGAGAATTTCAAGCCTCACCTTGAGATCCTTTGAGCAAGGCCATGGGTAGAAGAAGACTAGGCCGACTAGGAGGAAAAAAAAATTTCTGGAAGGAAATATCTATAACCCAAGAGTCCATGTTTATTGGACAATATGAATTTGTTTCATATTTAAATTTAAATTTCAAATTTTAAATTAACTAAGATTCTGATTTTTATTTCCTAGTTATGAGGATATCTTTGGAAGAGATAAAATCTAAGGGGATTAAATTTCCGAGGAGATAAAATCTTTGATCTCCTAATTATGAAAATATCTTTGGAGGGAATAAATCTGTGGAGATTAAATTTCAAGGGAGATAAAATCCGGGGATAAAATTTGGGGATGAAATTTGAAGAGTTACATTATAACCTCCTTAAAATTAAATTTGTCCTCGAATTTGGAGTTATAAAATAGAGATCCAACCAAAAGGTTCACATCAATCTTTTATCTCTTAATATCTTTCATCACTGCTCAATTGTTCTTATAACTTCTAATTGCACAATACTACTCTTTTGATTCCATGTGTTTTATCAATTACATATCAATCATCCTTGCTTCCAAAAATCCATTACCAAAATAATTTTTATTCTCAATCACTATCTATAACTCCATATTGATCATTATTACTCTGACTCATAGTCATATGATCCTTATGTATAATCTTCTTCTTATGATCACTTGATAACTATGACAATAACATTTCATTATATCTTTTATTCCTCGAAGACATTAATCAGGCTAATTGTAATATCCTAAATAATTACACCTTAAGCAATTCATATAATTAAGAATTTAAATTGAGTTAACTACTCTAGTTGGAATCAAGTTTAAGTTAATTATGATATTTTATTTGTCTTTGAGTTATTATTTTAATTAGGAATTTAATTGAGTTAATTTTCTTTACTTATTTTGAGGTAAAAAGATTTATTTATATTGTCAAATTTGTATTTATGATTAGTTTAATTAATCAAGAATTAAGTATGCTTAAATTAATTAATTCAATTAGTATCAAGTTTATTCATATAACTAAACCATTAACATATTTTATATTACCTCACCTTGCTGACCTATATCTGAGCTATAAAACCATACACAACCATGTTTACATTGGTTGGNATTCATATAACTAAACCATTAACATATTTTATATTACCTCACCTTGCTGACCTATATCTGAGCTATAAAACCATACACAACCATGTTTACATTGGTTGGTTAATATTTAGTCAAATTCTTAACCAATCAATGCAATTTATATGTTGTCCTTTATCCTTTAATCTTATCTAATTGTAGTAACCGACTTCTACTCCATATAAAATAAAAGATATCAATTCTTATCCAAAGGAAAAAAGACCTTTAGACCTGCTAGTTTATGCAAACGTGAGTAGAGGAGAATAGTTTGTAAGCTTCAAATTAAGGAGGTGAAGTGAAGACCATAATTTGCTAAGGGACTAACAAGATATGTATGGGTGGATCTATTTAATTTTATTTTGTGATGATCCCAACTTCTGAAGATTAAGTTTAAAGTTTAGAAATTAACTGATTTAGATTTATAGAAAATTAAATTAAATGATATATGTTTATGAAATTAATGTGTAGAAAATTATTTTTGGTGTGATTTAGGCAGCTGAATGTTGACCATATGAGTAATAAATCTTATAATGCCTAGATAATTATGAAACCTCACTGGATTGACCTCTTAGAAGTCTATTTTCATCTGAAGGAATAATTTTCTCAAAATAAAATGTATTTAGAGAGTTATGCATTAATTAGTGACTATAGGTCTAGCTGGCCGGGATGAACAAACAGTCCTAATTGAAAATTAGACCCTAAACTGTGTACATGAATATAAAATGCGAAACTTATAGGTCTGAAACTTTACAAAACTAGGGTTCCAACCCAATTGTAATACCCTAAAATCATTTTTCTAGAGTGAGTTATGAGGATAATAAGTGATACATATCAATTTTCAGAATAATAGTTTGAACACTAGATTACCTGTAATCACGAGAATTTTTGTAAATAACACATTAGTTAGAAAAATCTGAAATTAATATATGTTAAAGTTTTCCGAGTCTACTTTCAAACAAAATTTATTTCATGATATTTGGACTTCTGTATTTAAACCTAAAAATGAAAATTTCACTGTGTATCAGTCTGCCAAAAAGTGTACTTGGCTAAGTTGGTCAACTAGTTATCTTAATTAATGTTAATTATCTGCTTCATGATAAATTATAATAATTTGAATTATTTATCATTTAATATGTACTTTTAAAATGAATCATTTTGAGATTATGAATTGTTATGAGTTGATAAGGATGAGTTATGCATCATAGTTTTGATTTTCATTTGTATTGATCAAATGTTTTTAAGAAATGAATATCATGAAAGCTTACATATCTAATTAGCTTTGAATGTTAAAGTTTGATGCATATTCTGATGAATTGTACTTTATGTGCTTTCAATACGGACTTTGAATTTTAAGGGTGTATCATGTGACCTTATGTGCTTCAATGAAACTAATAAGTGAAATATTATGTGGCACAATAACGGTAGGATTGAAACTGAGTGCCACACGGAATAATCTGTGGGGCCACCTCTATAACTCATCTACCGGGATTCCAAAGTAATGGAATCATTATGTGGCTTAAATTAGCAAGTCCTGCGGAGCAATGATTCAAAGAGAGACCTATGGTGCACCGATATGTGATATGATATCGCAGTGTCAGCGGTGAATATGATAAGAAAGATAATAAATGGATAGAAAAGATGTGAACGTGAGATATGATTTTGTATGTTTGATTATGAAAGTTATGTGTTTTCCTAAAAAGGGAAATTGCGAATATGAATTTATATGTGTATGGATTGAACATGTTTAAGATTTTGTCTTATGTTCTTTTACGAATAATATAATATGTGCAATTGTCATTTGAGAACTTCAAATTTCTAAGCATTTAATTTTGTTTATTGGCCCTACATATGAGCCTTTGCTCACGGGAGAAATACCCTATTTTTCCCTTGTACTTGGATCTTGCAGGCTAAGAGATGATGGATGGTGGTTGATGCTCATGATGCTATTTTGCACATGAAACGAATCCTGCATAAATAGAAGACTTGTGTGTTTTACAGTACTTTTGGATATGTATGTTATGCATATGTATATGTTTATGTTATGTTTATTGTATCATATGTGAAAAAAAAGAATTTGTAAGATGTGACTATGATATATTTTGGTTATTGTGTTTACTTTATCCTTATGATACATATGAAATCTTAGTTTTATAACTGCCAAAAGATATTTGTGTATAAGTTTGTGATTACTTATGTGTCAACTGTGATGATGTGAATTCTCAAAATATGTTATAAATAGCTTCCGCTCACTCGAGTGTTCGGATCGTTACACTAATCTCCTAAAAGATCATAGGTACAATTTCCTTTATTCAATTAATCAAATTCTAATACTCAATAAATGTCACACCTCCTAGTTGTCAGGTAGTAAATAACCTCCTTAAAAATATTGCTATATAAAACAATTAATATTTTTCTTTCCATCTCTATTACTTCATTAGTCCTAATATCCATTAGCACTTCCCTTGCTATACTAGATTTTTGTCTATCACCAATTTTTGTCATTCATGATTGTCCATATGCATCATAATACTAATCAACTTAAGAATCTTCTATCACCGTTTAAAAATATATCTTTCCTTAATCATTTCTCAATCATCCTTATCATTGTATTCAATCATCATTTAATTTATCCAATCCTAATCAATATTTGCATATTTACGTGTGAATCATGTGATCACTCTCATCTTTGTAACATCCTTAATAGGATAGATTATTAGGTAACATAAGACACATCCCAATTTATTTGGGTATAGGATCAAGGCACATGCTCATGTATCTTGGTCATACCAGAAGTGAAAGTTTGAGAAACATATATAGATAAAGACTTCTACTTTCAATATAACTTCTTAGAGTATTTGCACAAGGTCTATAGTGATCCTAATTTCCTTTACACTTTAAATATCGATGTCCATTGATCTTATATAAGTTAGACTTCATAATCTAACTATGTATACCTCATACATGTAAACATGTAACTTTAATCATGGATGATTTGGTAGTCATTTTAATCAAAGAGCATACACTCTCATTTGCATGTGTGTCTTTTAGTGTCCTCTGCCTTAGACAGTATTGTCTTGGTTCATATATACAATGCCACAATTATTATGCAAGCAGGATGTCGAAATGACCTATATAGGTCTCATCAAATACGATCGATCAAATCATATCTCATTATACTCTTTTCATTCATTCATTCTTATGAATCCTCCTTTGTGTCACAATGACCATTAGAGATAGTACTTTAACATTGTCGAATGGAAAAGTGTTAACATAATTATCACAAAGATTCTATAAGGTGAGACTATTGACATTTCATTCATTAATGATAGTCATGTCGTAGATCATACTTGGTTACTCTATTATGATACTAATATCAATCTTAATAACTTATGGACTGAATGGTTAAATTATTCCTTAATCTCATCACATATTGAGTCCTATAACTACATTCTTGAAATCTTGATCTATACATCCCCTATAGTAGATCTATTACTTACTCGATTCTCATTAATTTGCAAAAATCTCTCTTTGATCAAATAAACATTGAGACCTTTGAGTGTACTTCAAAATCTTGATTTATATCACTCGTTCAATTTATTCATCATCTATTTAAAATCTTTTATTCCTTCCACAACTATTGAATTTGAAAATTCCAACTCTCTTAATACTATACTTCTTCCAACTTTACATGTATAAATCTTTCAAAATCGACGTCCATCTATTTAATCTATCAAATTTTCTAAAATCATAGTCCTTAATTATCATTTGTTATGGTAACAATCCTCAATATCTCTTTTCAAAATTCAACTCAATATTCGATCACTTTTTTTTGTACCTGACGACTTCTCAAAATATCATCCTTATTACTATGCCATCTACCAACATAATCCATCCATATATATGCATCCAATCTAAATAATTCTAGTTTCCTTAAAAATCTATTCTTCTAAACTCTTCATATGAAATCCTCAAAATTTATAATCGTCCAATCATTTTAAAATTTTATAATTGTACAATTTAACTTCCAATCAATATTCTGATAATTCAAAATTGCAATACCAATATATCAATTTATTTTCACAAGGATCACATTAATAATTTTTTGCTCCTGAAAAATCATTCTTAATTTCTCATGTCCCTAAATAACCTCTTTAGAAATCAGGTTATATCACTAATTGGTATGATGTGACATCATATCAATATCTTTTATCAAGATAACTCTAATTTCTATAAGAACTAGATCTTATGGGTCATCTGTCATATCTATTTCATCCTCAAAAGAATAATGAATCTTTATTTCAATCCTTAATCACAGTGGTCACACTAGTTTGGGAATCTTGATCTAGCCCATGCTGACTTGTTGCATGCCAACGAAGTATACTATAATTCATGCATCAAAAGGGATCGATAGACAATAACGATTCAAAAGTTCATTGAAAAGATAAGGTCTTACTTACATTGTTGTGGATGATGCTGTGACTGCTCGTGATGCTTTTGCACATGACTCTAGACTCAATAGGGTCACTATTTGATATAGGATGTCAAGAGAATCCTAACATTAGGCTCTGATACCTTACTCTAACGCTCCCAAATCCACACCCCACCACGTGGCAAAATGCTAACTTGGAGACGCTACGACGATACAATCCTTTGACTAATAATTAGACTATGTTGACCACTCCATAAAAATAGCATAAAAGCGAAAGACTTTAATCAATTTGAAATGAATATCCAATAAAATAGATGCAGAAGTCTTAAATAATATAATTAGTGTCATAAATCTAATAGCTTTAGGGATTGTTACAACATTTCTAAGATCAATTATAATGACACTAAGATCCTGACATATGCATAGCATCAACATCATTATAAGCAATATGTAGTCACCAACACCACCCTACTGCAGTACCTAAATGCCTGCAAGATCACTACTGAGAAAACAATATCCCATGAGCAATTACACCCAGTGTGTAAGGCACAAGTAGATATGAACATAATGATAAAAATGATGACAATAAACTCAATACTTATATAAATCAATAGGTGGTGATATGCGTGAGTCAACAATATAAATCAATGGCTTCAAGATTATACAATCCAATAATATCACTTTTTTGATTTATCCTAGTGTGAGATAATATTAATTTGGATAACGATTAAGGGATGATCAAATTTGATACAATCTCTTGAATAATAAGACTATTCATTAAAGGACGATCCGATAAACCCAAATGGTAAGGGATAATTCCAAGAAACAATGGGATGAAGATTCGATAAATAAAAAGATGATAAGAAATAATGATAAGACTGGTCAAAATCAGTAAGGTAGAAATTCGATATCAGTATAATAGAATATTAATAAGTTGTGCGCATATGGTGCAAACCATAAAATGATAAATTAATTTCGATATAAAGTCAAATAACGATCCAATAATAGGACATTCTTTGAAATAATAAGCCCCATTAGAAAGAAAATGAATTCTAAGGCCAATGATATAATCATTGAAATCGATACGGTAAGGCCAAACGATAAATAATAAACTTTTAGAGGTCAACAATAATGACATAGCTTCGATAACATTCTTTGAACAATATGACCAGACAATAAGGAATTATATTCCAAATATCAACAATGCTTTTCACTTTACATCCAATCCGATAAGGCCAATTAGTAGGGAGTAATATTCCAAGGCCACAATATTCTTTCTTTCCTTTAACAATAGAGATCATGAGAAGCACTTGAACAATAGAGACAATATGAAGTATTGGTATCAACGTTTTGATATAATAAAAGTTCTTACCGCTACAATATGATAACACGATACAATACTTTCATTCCGATAAGGCTTCCGATATTATCATTAGAAGATGAAAGATGCAAATCTGATAAGACTTACGATACGATCAATATGAGACTGAAAGATGAACCCCTAGTTTGATACACTCTCTCTATTATTTTTTTCCCAAATCTGTTGGTGGCTCATTTTACAATACATTCATAATTTCACAAGAATGCAATAGTCTAGGTGATATATAAGTGTTTAGATTAGACTTGTCCCATTAAGGACTTTATTGGTGCCTTTATGTTCATTCGGTAAACTCATAATGAAGCAAATGGTACAAAGCTCATACGATCTAGTGCGATGTTCATCTTGGGTTGCCATGATAATAATTAATAGAGTCAACGGAGGTACCAGCCATGACAAGAAAATGCCCAATATGTGAGGAGAATGCTCGAGTATCCTCTTTGTTACAGGGAGGGGAATTCTCCAAGTAACAGAAGCAAAGTGAAAAAGTTGCAGCTAGGCCACCGGCCCTTAACGGTATGAAATGTTAAACAACGATAGTTTTCACTTGTACACATGGCAATCATAATCTTTAGTCTTGTTATCCTTACGTGATATCTAGTCTATGTCATTAACATAGCACCAAATAGTATAATATAAATAGTGTTGACAGTGGGAATCCATCTATAAAATCATTTATGTTAAGAATGGTAGGTAATGGGAGGAAAAGCAACATTGTCAATAAGTCACGGGTCGTGACTGTTAAATCTAGGATCCTGAGACTATTTTGATGATCACAAATGTGTAAGGGAACTTAGTTTAAAACTGATAAACTTGGTGAGCTGATTTCTGAAACAGGATATGCAAGTTCAGAATATGAAAGGTCGATCAAAGCTAAAGGAATGGACGACCTATGTACACAAGATACATATCAGAGGAACTCTATATGTACAGAGGTCGTCCTAAGCATATGAAGTGGTCGACCAATATTGAAGGAGAATGCTTATAAGGAGGAGCAAAGGGATGAACAGTCGACCAAAGATATAAAGGGGACGATCGAAGAAATGGGCCTAACAGGAGAGGTCGC
>LTAE01009928.1:0-17682 GCA_001647135.1 Pontederia paniculata
AGCTTTGGTCGACCTGTCATCCCCTGATCCCTCTTCATATATTCACTCCTTATGCTTCAGCTCCTCTTCACATGTATTCTTCCTTCAACATCTGTCGACCACTCTATGTTCTTAGGACGGCCGCTGCACACATATGCTTCTTCTTAGATGTCTTTCCTGTGCATAAGTTGTCCATTCTTTTAGCTTCGATCGATCTAACATCTCTTGAACTTGAATCAATCTGTTATAGAATTCAGCTCAACAAGTTCATCAGTACAGACTAAGTTCACTTACAAATTTGTGATCATAAAAACATACTCGAGATCCTAGATTCAACGGACTGGAGCTTAGATTGAGTTTAATTTGCATTACAATAGAACTAGTTGAACCTTAGTTATGTTTTCCTTTTTAATGAACCATGATTTAGAATATATGCATTGCTTAGACTCATGAATAAAGTTATATTTTTTTGAACTTTTGTCTTTGGCATGTTAGATTCATGGGTTAAATGTTGAGTGAAGGAAGTCATGTCATGCATCTTCAGAGGACATTCTACCAAGTGGCAGAATGATGTTTCAGGTGCATTATTTAAATAATTGAAAAATCTAAAAACTTGAAAAATCGATGAACATAGCCCATTGTCATTTCTTTTAGAAAAAGTCAACCGATTAGCTCAATAAAATCTAAATAATTCAAATTCTTTATTGTTATTATATTTTAAATAATTTTAATATATACTTGCTTAACATTAATTTTATTTAAATACATATTTAAAAAAGTATAGGTTATAAGTAGTGATAACATTATCATAAATATGAAATTAAAAAAGTATAGATCCCCAGAAATGATAGGATGATTTTTTTATTTCTATTTTTAGAAGATCATCCCATTTTTACTCATTTGACTCATATTGTGCAAGCTAATTATTTCCTTTAACAACCATTTGGTAAGAAAATTATTTTTCAAGGACAGGGAATATTATTCTATTAAATTTATTATTCAACGAGAGTTATATTATGAAAAATCACAACTTACAATATTAGCTTTTTATCACATTTTATCTCGTCATTTGGATGATCAAGGGCGCATTTGATTTATCTGATAAAAAAAAATCTGATAAGTATTAGTGTCATCAAGTGTTGAAAGTTATATATTTGGATAAAAATAAGTAGGTGCAATGTTTGTTAACAAAATATAGTAATATACTCTTGAAGATAAATTTAGGTTAAATATATTACAAAATTTGAATACAATAATTTTAATAATATATTTATAACTTCTAAATTTACTTAAAAACTTTTTTTGTTTTTAATTTTTTTATATTTTATAACAAATAAAGGGAGATGCATTAAAATAAAAAATGAGAAAGAAAGAAATATTACATAAAGATACTATTTAAAAGGCTAAGAGTAAAAGAGTAATTAATTAAATAAAATAAGTTAACAACCTCAAAATATAAACGGATATTGAGGTGTCTCTCCTTATTTTTTTTCACTTATAAATTGCTAGTGCAACAATTTTTAAGTAAAAATTTTATTAACCAAATATTAAAATATTTAAAAATTTATAAATAATTTTGGCCTACTTATAAACTAAGCCAAAATACCCTCTAAATCCTGATTGTTTGATAAAAGACTGCCCTGCATGATAAACTAAGCTTGACCCTCTTATGCAACCAAATGTGCCATTATGTATGTCATTTTTCTTATTATTTTTCTAACATCCTTTTATTATATTTTTTTCTGCATCTAACTCTAACTATAAATTTTAATCACTAAATTTGTTTTGAATTGTCAATCAAGTTCATTTGTCAGATTCCATCCAAAAGTTTATTAACTTTATTTTTGAATAATTATAAAATGTTATTTTTGCCTTTTCATTTTAAACATAAGAAAAAAATATTAAAAAATAACATAATAAAGATATTTCATACTTATTAAAAATGAATATTAAACATTATTTGTATTGTTGCTTTATTTTTTATTTTTTAAACATATTTTATTTTAATAAGAAAATAAGGGTAAAATGATATTTTCTAAAATTAAAAAATTAAATTTATAGTTTAAGATTGAATATGAAAAAAAATTGTAAATTTATAATTTAATATTAGATATGAAAAAATTATAATTGAGGAGACTTTAGAAGAAAAAAAAAATAAAGACCCCAAGTATTGCATAACAAGGCCGAGCTTAGTTTGTCACAGGACGGCCTTTGCGATGAGGATTAATCATTTGAGAGGAGATAAAAATTGTAATAAAAAGTTAATCTTGTAAGTGGTGATTTTTTTATAATATAACTCTCATAGAATAAAAAAATTAATAGAGTAATATTTCTTATCGCTCAAAAAATAATTTTCTCACCAAACAATTCTTAACAATTTAATTATGTGATTGTTATTTTTTTTATCAGGAATTATGTTATTTTTGTTGCATTGGCGGAGCTACTCGTACAAATTTGAAACATTACTTGAATTACATTGATGACTTTGGTCTTGTGTGTAGCTCCGTGATCGTTTTTCTAAATGCGGAATCATGGATCTCTGAAACATGATCTTTTAACTCTATCTCGTGGAGGAAAAAAATGATAATATTTCTCTAATTAAATTAAAGCAAAAATCAAATTTAAAGTTATTAGCTTTCTTCAATTTTAAAACACAAACTTGATTAAATCTCACATGGGCTCTTTGTTGTGTTTATTTATGTGCAAATAAGATGCAGGGAAATATTTTATAGAAAATTTTTTTTTTTCAAAAAGAACACTTTAAGAAAATTGGATTAAAATTATTTATAAATATTTTGTATATATAATATAAGAGACAGAAAAGTTGGGAAATATCTTCATTTTCCTCTATCAATTTGTATCTTATTATATATATATATATATATATATATATATATATATCTTTGGATTAAAATGATACCGATCCAAAGGCCCAGAGTCTGTGTATGCACGGTACATACACAATTTTTGTATGCACGCTAATATTTCTCATATATATATATATATATATATATGTGTGTGTGTGTATGATAATTATGATAATTAACAAATAAATTTCAACTTTTTGTGTAATGAAACAAGAAATTATTGTTCTTGAAAAAAATTCTGAAAAACAACTTATTTTCAGTGAAATAAAAACAACCTAAGAGGAAAAAAAAATTAATTTTCCAACTTTCTACCCAAGAACGTTTCTTGGTTAATAGAAGAATGTTTTTCGTTGACTAGAATTTTCTTGACTACCAAAAATAGAAGATCAGGAAACCATTTTCCCAACAAATATAAGTGTCTAACAATACGAGTTTTGAGCTACAGAAAAATCATCAACAAATCACATGTAAAAAGTGTTAAAATTATAAATATAAACATGATTATCTTTTTTTAATAACTTTTAGTTAAATTGGTCACTTCACCAGTGAAAGAAATTAGCTTTACATGGAAATGAAAGAATCCTGAGTCTTTTCATGAAAAAAAAAATATTGCAGAATTCAAAGTATTTGTAGTCTATGATCAAATGAGTCACCAGTCAGCAGTCAGTCTGTAAACCAAGCAGCAAGTATGCTCCGCACTGCTTTTCCTTTGATTTTTGTTCATTAGGCTAAATGAGTCATTCTATCATTATTTTTCCTTAAAAGGGACTTCATATTTCTACACTCATAAGAATCTTATTTCGATAAAGCTTGATCACATGTCAGGAACAAATAAATAATTCAATGCATTTGTTTTATATGTATGCATAAGTACCTTGCAATCTTGCCTAACAACTGCAATTGGAGCTTACTTAAGTAGTGGAGATTTCTGCAGCAGTAGGCAGAAAGTAAAACAAAAAGGCAGAACTAAACATGATTAGGATTCGGCTCCATCTATTATATTGCTTGTCAGACCAGCAAGTTGGTTAAGAAGGAAACAAATGGATAAAAGAACACCTACAAACACAGGATTTCCTTAACAAGAGAACAAGGTTGGATCTTGTCCAAGTCCCTGCCATGTTGGTTAAGAACATGGTGTTACCTTTCACATCTATATATCAGGGGGCATTGCTCCCAAGTAATACTATCAAATGCATGCTAAAAATTTGACTATTAAAAGTTAAAATATGCAAGATGGATAAAACAACTGAGGCTTACGAATAACAGATTGCAGAAGTTGCTGAATTCAGTCATTTTCTGGTTCACCATTCTGGACTTCTGAGCTGTCATCGCACACTTTCAAGACAGAACAAATCTATAATTCCTATTATGTACAAAAAGAATGAAAATGTAAACGCAGATGGCTAACAAAGTTCACCAACTTTGCTTCATCTGATAAGCCTGCTGTTCAGCAGTTTCTCATGGAATCCATCCAAAAATCTGTTGTCCCTGTGACAGATATGAGAAATGCTTCGATAAACAGACTAATTGTGGAAGTAGCAAAAACACAAAGAAACTGAACATGGTCAAAGACTACCTGGATCCTATGTCCAGGCTCAGCTTGTCAAAGAGGATTGCCCAAGCACCATTTCTAGTTTCTGTTCCAGATATGTCAAAAGTGCTGGGGAAGACCTGTAGTTGTTATTCATTTCTAAATCTGAATTTTCTTCTTCATCCATGGCCCATCGCTGTGAGCCTCGCGACATACTGAGTTCCGATTTTAAAAACTCAACCTGTTGGCACCAGGATATAAAATGGCAAGAGAAGCAAAAGAAACTATGTCACTTAATTCAGCTGGTAAAACTCAGTTGCAACTACTGTCATGTTGAATAATATTCTCGTCAAAAGTACTTTGCAGAAAAGATAATAAAAGTGAGTTGTACAAAGAGAACACATATTAACTACCTCAGAGCGAAGAGCATCCCTCTCTTCCATTACATAATAAAGCCTAGCCTGTAGAACTGCAATCTCCTCACTTGACCAGTCTCTGATCGGTCGATATGAAGTACTGGTTCTAGCATCTTCCTTCTGAGTTGTTTCAACAAGATCAGTTGATAAAGGATGACAACGCATATAAACAAATTTTCAATAGGTGGGGAGAATGTTCTGACCTTGGATTTATGAGCAGCCAAAGAAGACTCCATTTCATCAAAAATTTTGTTAAGACTCTCAACCTTACTTTTGAATGCATCAGTGACATTATGGTTCTCAGATTCTTGAGACTGTTATATGACCATTGAGGAAAGGTTAAAGGCAATATAAAGGAAGAATTTGCATTTACAAATAGACCATAGGATATCAAAGTAATTGCCTTTGAGATGGTAGCAAAGTTTGAGTTGTGTGCCTTCTCTGGACTGGATGATGACGACTGAAAAACAGGTATGGAAGATGAAATATTCAAATTACAAAATTAGAGATAGTAAATAGGAAACAATATAAAAGAAACTGACATGATATTTTCTATATATGGTCATATATCCTTTACAATCACAACAAGAATCAACCTGATAGGAGTGTCTATGATAAGACACAAAAATAGTTTATGAGGTTTACATTTGCAAGCAATTACCCGTACAGAGATAACCATGTCCAAATTTCAAAGTCTAGACAACAGAATGTAGTTTCTGAAATGGCAATGAGATGCACAATCTTGGACCGTTCATTTTCCTGGTTAATGAAGGTGATATTTAGGATGCCTTACCTTTCTAGCCAAGAAACACATTGAGTACACACAATTCTTCCATTCTCACTACATGATTTAATGACAACTCAGAACTCACAAAACTTTCCCCACTGAGTGGCATTTATAGTGCATCTATGAGATGAACTAATAACCTTCTCCAGACCTAGTAGAGTAGTAGGACTACACACAGACTCACTTAATTCTAAGCAGCAGATATCATCAACTTTAGTGTTGACATGATTCAACTTCACAATGATATGGTTCAACTCTCATTGAAGAGACTTACATTAGCATTTGGGAGATGGCATTCTTGCTTGTGTCCCATTCTCCAATCAATAATCTGACATCTATCGGAGCTGCAATATTGAAGTACACATAACACATAAAAGGTGTCCCAAGAATATTTTTCATAAAATCATATACAGTATGTTTCAGCACAATCCTCCAAACAATGTTCTTCTTCAATTCTCTCACAGATATATAGGCACAGCACACTACAAGTGAAAGTAAATTATGGGATGACAAATGGCTATTCACAAAAGAACAAATAACAGGGGCTTCAGGTGGGAAAATGATCCTAGTGCAGTGACGGGAACCATTCCTACTACATCTAGAAATTTACATCAAGTAAAGTAAGAGTAAAATTTATATTTCTTTTAATCTTTTTTAAATTGTTATATTATTTTCATATATTAGTTTAGCTTCTTTTATAGTTATTTGAATTGTGTCATTCAATCCTAATTAGGTTTTCTAAGCTCACTTTGATTATTTTTATTAATTCTACCATCTATTTAGACTTTATAAATGAAACGTTTATGTATGAATTTTTTAGATCGATCAATAAATAAAATTAAAGCTTTTTACTTCATTTTGAAGAGTTCAGCTTTCACGAGTCTATTCTAAGTTCAAAACTAGTGTTTGTTCTTTAATTCGCAGGTCTTCAACGAAAGTCCGTCCACTTTGATTTCATGTTTTGGTTTCCATATTCAAAGTCATGCGTGATCTCCACTTCTAAACCAAAAACAAGAGCCATGAATAATTGGGTTGATTTGATTTCCAAGATTAAATCTTCGGATAGCATCAAGTAATTGACAAGGGTAAATTTCTTTTCTCAAGGTTTTTACAGCTCAGGAATCATCAATTTGAACTTATAATTTCCAACATAACTACGAAAAATTCAAGTTGCTGGTTGCCAACCAGCTCTAGTTTCTGCAACGAATTCAGCCATTGAAGATTGAATAAACACATCACGCCTATCAAACTTTTCAAGAAATAAAATCCCTCCAGAATCAATTACCCAGCTAAAGGAATTCCTCTCCCTCTTCTTCCTCTGAACAAATCCTTACTCTGAAACTACAGCTGCATCTGCAAACTTGAAAACAAAACACAAGTATATTGATATTTACCAGTATCTGACGGCTTTACAGCGGCTGCACCTCAACGCGGACGCTCTCTCGCAGACGGCGCAGTTGGCCTCCGGCCTCTTCGACCCATGCTTCCGCTGCGCCGCCGTGGCCATTGGTCGTCGCCGGTGGCCAATCGCGACCGTCAAGGTGGAGGAGCAGGAGGCCTTTGACGCTTTCTACGTCTTCTGGAAAAAAAATTATTGGAGAGCGTTGTCGCAAACATTTGTCTACTTCACTTGGTTTATTTGTCATTAAATAGAGCAGCGACTTCGTAGCAGGACTTTTGTCATTATTCTGGAAAATTGACACAATAAGATGGTCATATTTTTTTATTTTATAGTGTACGACATAAAAGTGCTTACTTTGAACAAACTATATATTTAAAATATAGTAAAAATACATATGGACGTAACAAAAACAAAGGTTATTAACTGAAACTTCAGAAAGAATAGACTGGAAATTGAATAGAAATAGACCAGAAAACAGCGAAAAAAATGGGTGGTTTGGTGTTTAGATTAAAATGAAAGGTTGACAAAAAAATTCATAATTAAATAATTCGAAAGTTTAATACGGAAATATGAGGCAAAATGAAGATAAGTAGAATTATGCTTTGTTTATTTTGATGAAAATGAATTTTTATGTGTTTAGCAGATGACTATTGAATATGGAGAAAAGTAATTTTGACAACGTAAATGAAAAGATTTGTGACAGAAAAATAAGGACATGTTTGGTTTAACTTATAAAACTAATTTTAAAAAAAATCATATTTCATAAATAAAAAAAGTATACTCTTAGGTAATAATTTATAAGTGGAAAGAACTGAGCAGAGTTTCTCTTGCTTATTTTTAAAATTATTAGCTTATTATTTTCAAACAACTGTATTATTCTTTTTCTATATATTTTAACATTATTATCATACAACTTTAAGAATATCTTAATTAATATTTAATTTAACAAATATTACAACTACTTGTTGATAGTGTCAGCATTTTTATTCAAATATATAATTTCTTATAATTTAAAATAATTTCAGCATTTAAAATATTTATCAGCATTATATATTTTTTATTACTTAAGCCGAACAAATCCTAATATTTCATTTGAAAAAAAAAATATAATTATTTTTTCAAAAAAATTGAATTACTTTTCTGATCAACAGAATTATTTTTCGGTTGATTAATCTTTTTATGTTACTAAATAATGAAACATGAGGAATCAAAGATATATTTTTTTTAAAACAAACGGAACCTAACTAAAAATTGAATCAATAATATTCTTTTATGGCCACTGCACATAATAGTAAACAATCATTGACATCAACACTAATCATGACTACAATTGTACAAGCGAGCCACATCAGTTACTTGGGAGCGTGCATTAAGACAACACTTGGGAGGAAAAAAAAATGGTACTAATGTTTACGTAGAGCCACAGATTTCCTAGCTGCCCTCTCCTACTTAACACTGTTTGGAGATCCCCGTCTCCAAACTAAATCTATAATTTTGCATCTGATTGTCAAGTTGTTTGCATAAAAAATATTGTGTCATGAGCCAACTTTTACTCCATGACATGATATGCTGTCTCAAGACCACAAAGAGGACAAGCAAACAGAGGATCTCAGGCATAGAAGAGCAATAGGACTAGTGAGCTATCATGAAAGGTAACAAGCATCCGGCCTTGTGATTTGGGAAATGGTCACAAAAGATTTTGAATCTTTGGTCTTTGGCAAGTATTCCATTGATTTGCGTTTCCTTTAGGTTTGTATTCTAGAGGATCAGATGAAAATTTCATTACCCATTACAATTCATGCTCTGCATTCCAATTGCTGTAGATGGAAGATGAAAATTACAATATACCTGTAACATGAAGACAAGATACAAGTTAGGAGACGCAATAACAACGAAAAATGCATTGGTTCTCCCTTATGTAACAGTTCATATCAAATTTGCTCAACTGCCATCCGTCGATTGGTGGTCATTCAAACAGTGCCCCTCAATGAAAATGTCTACAGTCAGATTAAAAGAGAAACATGCCAATAACTTGGTCACAATATTGATTCCATAGACTTTCTTGCTATCGATATGGCCAACATAGAACAGAAAGAGCCAATATCAGTGTAAATATCTCTGTACAAAATGTTTGATCCATTTAGACAACAAAGTGCAGTTACAGCTCATAAAAATGGAGAATCGAACAGTACAAAACCTGCATAAAGATTTTACCTTTCTATGTTTTTGCATTTCTTCATTATCAGTTGTGTTTCTTGTGTTATGTGAAAATTTCAAAAGAAAAAAAGGCTAACATAACAAGGTATACACACCACAATACACAAGTGGACATTTCAGTTACCAGCACATGTAAGCACACCTTCAGCTCCTGTAACAACTAAAATGTATAACTAGATGCCATTTGCAACGATTTGATATCGCTTGCAGCCAAACATGAAGTGACTGAAGGTATCATATATACTCTCCATCGGAGATGCTTGACCCAGATGATACAGATTTTGAACATAGGCAAACGATTGTGCTAAACTTGTGCATCAACTCCTGCGCGCATTCTTAACATATCTGTGCGCTGACTTCTTTCCATAACTTTAACTAACCAGTCAATTGCAGATTTGATGCCCATACTGCAGAGAAAAGAAATATTTATAAATTTGAAAGGACAAAAATAAAGAGGAATATTTTTACATTATTTGATGCTTTGGTGACAAATATTGGCATAAGTAAAGAGAATGGCTGGACTGGATAATCAAGGAAACTTAAGTTGATCATGTATCGCAAATAGAGGAATGGTGCACTCAAAAACTACATCATAGAGGATTTTGAATATAGTAAACCTTCCTTGCATTCTGCAATTCATGAATTTCATATTACTAATATGCTGAATCACCAGGGTACAAGTACATTATTCACACATTATATAAATATCAAGAGTACATATTACTTGTAATTGGAACTATTTTAATATAGGTAAACAAGTGGGACATTTAAAGTTTACTATATGAAACAACAGTAAATAAGGGGATTTGTTAAAGTAGCGCACCCATCATATGCAGATACAGCTTCAAATATATATTGTCGTTCATCCAATTCTTTGAGATCCATGTATCGAGACAGAGCATCAGCAGAAGCAGCACCAGGAAGATCCTGTCAGTACAGTGTCAGCATTATACTAATGAAGTGTAGTATCCTTTGTACCCATGATAGATCAAGTAGTAATACCCATGTACTGCCTTCCTAAATAAACAGCCGAACGAATCGCTGTTACACTGAGGAAGATAGAACTAACAACATCTACATTAAGGTTCAATTTAGTAACATTAAGTTGCAGTCATTAAAACTTATGGCGAGAAACTGGTCAAGTGTACAATTACAAGATATAATCTCAAGCTCAGTGTGAAGTAGGGTTTGGATATAAGGATCTTTCTTTTCCATTCAGATCTATCATGCATCAAAGGTTATCCTTACAAGATGTGCAGCAGTTAGAGCGCAGATGTCTAGAGCATGACAAACTCCTGGTAGCTTGAGGAGGATTTTTCTTTTTCTGAGAATGAACTTGCGGAGGAATTTAAATACAAAATAAGGTTGAAAAGGAAAGCTAACCTGCTTGTTCGCTAGTATCAAAACAGGTGCACCATGTAAATCCTCATGCCGGAGTACTTTTTCTGTTAAACTAAAATTTTGTTAAAATATTATCAGTATATATGGACATGCCTTAACAGAAAACAGAAATTGGACTAACCTAATGCAGACTTTGAATTTTCAAATGAAGATGGGCAGGAAGCATCAATAACAAATATCACAGCATGTGCCTCTTCATAGTATTTCTCCCATATAGTGCGCAGACCAATCTGTCGAAATTATGAATCATTTGCGCGGGAACATCAAAGTTTAATAATTGATAGCACCTCTACTTTAACGAAGTATCACAGCAACTTAACATGTATGCCCAGAACTATCCTACCAGTGCACAATTTGCTACCAAAACATAAAAGTTCTGAAGTAGGTAAGCTTTTGCATATGGCTGAATATTCAATACCAATAACAGATATAGATCACGACATACATTGCAAGGATGAGTGAAGAAGTTATATTAGAAATACTAAAATTACAACAGCATACAAAGAAAGTTTTCAAAAGAACATGTATCCAAATTGCACATATAAATAATTTTTCAAGACTAAAGATTTTGAAGAAAGATCATACCTGACCTCCTAAGTCCCAGAAAACAAGCTTTTCATTTAATGCCTCAATACGTCCAATGTTAAGCCCAACAGTTGGAACAATTCGATCAGGTGGAAGTCCTTCCACATTAGAATATAGTGACTTCAACTTCTCTAGCAAGGTCTACAGTCAACAAATGTGGAATATTAGTTTATAGATCCAATCAAACAAGTGGCATGAAGCACATAGTATCAGCTAATATTTTTCCTTGACCCTCTTAATGAAAAGCTTGTATTTTTCTTTTGAAAAATGAGTTTGTGTCTGTCAGGCAAAGTAAGTCAACGTACAAAGTCAATGAGAAGGGCAAGTACCAAATGGTCCTAACCCCTCTAACAAGGCTTAGGAATAAAATAAAAAAATCTTGTCAATCAGGCAAAAAAAAAAAGAGAAATCCTGCCTGAAACCAGAAGTAATCTCAAGCAGGCATGATGCATAAGCAAAGGAAAAAATACCGTTTTTCCAGCCTTTTCAATTCCAAGAATAAGCACACGGAACTCAGCCTTGCTGAACATAAACTTCCAAAGTCCATAAACCAGCGAGAACATGTCTAGTTTCCCTCTTCAACACCGTATTGCCTACTTGTATTCTTAGCAGCATACCATTCCATCAATGTATCCTGCAAAGCATAACACAGAAAGAACTTTCAGGCAAGAATTCTAAGAAAGCACCGCCTACACAACCTACATCCCCTTCCCGAATGCATATGCGGTGACACGACAGACATAACAGAGCATGCATGCATTTGTTTACACTTTACAGAGTCATTTCTACTCAAGAACTAATCAAAAACTTGAAAAAACGTTCCTCGGCATAAAAAGATTACATTTTTTTTTCCAAATTTTCTCAGCATCGCCACTTCAAAAGGATTGAAACACTACATTTTTCATCATTTAATTTACAGTGATTAACTGGGACGGTCATGTCATGTGGACTAAAAGCTTAATCTATTAAACATCACTAATCTACCAGCATAGAAATATACCTAAAGAAGAGATCCGATGGCCCATGAGACGAAGGGGTTCGGATCGAAGATCTCACTGGCGAATCGATGGGAACTCCTCGCGGCCGAGGAGGAGGGATCGGATCGAATGCAAGAGCTAAGAGACGAGAAAACCTGGTAGAGGAAACCCTGCGAACGGATCGAAGGGCGTCGTCCGCTGCGATCTCGCGGACGTCGTCGTGCTCGCTGATGCCGTGGTGGTCGTCGTCGTGGGGGAGACGAAGTCGCGAAAGGGACTCTTTTTTTGTTCGTGGAAACGGACCTCGTTTCTAAATATTTTTTCTGAATACGGTCAGATCCGAACACCGACACGAGGCGAATAAGCGCGCGTTGACGAGTCGGATTTCGATTGGGTCGGATCCAACTGGATGCCACTTGTCACGTGATTTTAGAGTTGTTCCTTTGTGGGCCGGCGCCTAACACGAGGGGAACATAAATGGACAATGGCTGCGGTTGAGTCAGGCCCAATTTAAACATGACTCGGTAGATTATATACATATATATAAATTTTCTGCAACATTTTATATTAAAACACAATCAACTTTTTTTTATATTTAGATCTTCACTAATAAATCTATAGAAGAGATTATACATACATATATATATATATATATATATAGTTTTTGATCAAAATATTTTTTTAAAAAAATATTTCTTTTAATTTTTTTTTTAAAATATTTTTTTTAAAATTGTTTTTAAAATTTTATAAAATATGTTTTACCTTTTCAGTTGAGAATCATTTTTCTTCGCACAGTAATTTTTCTTCGATATTCTCAAACTTACTCTTTTCCTAATTAAAAGTCATATAAAAGATATGAAAATAAATTATTCTTAACAATTCACTTCCTATAAATTGATTTTCGTTTCGTCAAGACTAGCGAAGTCGATTTTCAATCTCATTTATGCGTGAAGGGATATCGTGACTCCGATTCAAATCGACTGATTGGTCGGTGCACAAAAAATATTTGATCTTCATCGGATGTTTCTTTTTAGATTTACATCACTCTAAAACCATTGGGTTAAATTTTGTCGATACTCATTTTCAATCCCAAATTCTATATAATATTTTTTTTTCAAAAATTAAAATGACAAAATAAATGTAGCAAAAGAAAGATGTTTAATATAAAGTTGATATTAGTATTTCAATAATAAAATTTTAAAAAAAAGTTATAAATAAAATGACCAGTAAAAATTATCCTAAAATCTAATTGAACTCATTATTTTTATTTTCATAAGTAAAATTTTCGAGTTTATCCAGTTTTTCATATATCCAAAACTGATTTTACACAAGTAAATTTATTGTTGAATGAGAGACTTAGACGTTGATCAATAATATTTAAATGATAATTGGCATTAAATTTTGTTTTCTTTTTTTCTTTATGCAACATGTGTGACATTATAATACCTTATAAAATAAAATAATAATGAATGGAGGTATAAGAGACCAACCGTTCGATGGGAACCAAGGTGCCTTGCATTGCTTAAATGTATTTCCATTAATCCCCTTGTTCATTGGATTATTATATATTTGTAACATCACGAAAATGTGTCTCGCCACGCGTATGAATTGACACTCGCGTGGGTCTCCGCAATAAGACAATAACTTTGACTTGACCATTGACAATCACATAAGTCATCCTCATAGTCACATATTCATTTATCTTATTTAATTGAGGATCGTCATGCACACCAACTTTATTCGATTGATCAGATCAAGAATAAGCCTTTGCACCCCCCTTCCGTCCCTTTAGTCTTTTAGGAAATTAATCCAAGAAAGTGACCACCCGTGTCGGCCGAGTGTCAAGTGTTTACTCCCTCCTTCTTCTTAGATATGCACTAGGCTTATCTCAATCCATCTTTTAATTACAAGCATCAAACAACAATACAAGCATCCATGTTTCATCTTTTAAGCCCTAATCACGGCTAAAAATTCATATCATTTCTAAGTATTTGCATTACATCAAACAAGAACATTACTTTTCATAATAAGTAAATACTTGCATTCTTATCATGATAGGCATGATTGTACATAACTTTGAAGGCATCTATTATTTTAAGAATCATATACTAGGCTGGTTTGAATTATGTACTTAAACACTAACTTTATCAATAAATATAAACAATCAACCCTAAAGTGGTCGACCATTTTGGAGAATGGTCGATCGATCCTTCTTATCGTTCATCAAGGTTTCATTCTGGTATATATTTTCTTCACATCGGTCGACCTTTACCTCACACACTAGTCGATTGTTTCTCCAAAGCAGATGAATGTTCCACTACATTAGAGAACATTCACTACTGATCTCGATATCGATCAACCACTTCTCTGAACTGACCGATCATTTCACCCTAGTATCGATCTTTTTTTTCCAAATTGATTGATATCGATCGACCGTTTCAAAGCACCAGTAGACCGCTCCAAAGCAGGAGTTACAATTAGTTCTCTTTTATCCTAATTTGCTTCATTTACACTCTAGTTCGTTCGAGGTCATTTCTATCATGAATTCAAACATCTAAATGCTTCCTAACATGGCATAACATCAAGCAAGACAAAATAATTTACATAATCATGAGACTTTAGACTTTTCACCTAAATCGTCATATCATGAGGCATAATCACAACTCTATCATGCAAAACTATATCTTTCATCTCCACTATACATTCATCTTCAATTTCAACTAAAATTTTGACTTGAAGATGTTGATCCGCTTTACATACCTTGAATCAAAGATTGCCATAATGATTTCCCTTCCTTCCTTCTTTCCTTTCCTTCTTCTTCTAAGCTTCTCCTCCTTTTCTTCTCCCTTCTTCTTCTCCTTCAACTGAAATCCACAAATTGAGTGAGTGAACTTGGTTTCCTTCTTCTTGTGGCGATACAACCTCTTTGTCTTGGAGTTAATTCTTGGAGGAGAGAGAATATGGCTGAAAATATGAGTTTTTATAGTGCTAATGAGTGAGTTTGGGAGGGGGGGGGAGTCAAATGATGGGTTGCCATGTGTATTTGGTTTGGGGCCACTAACTTGGGGTATTACATTATAACCCCCTATAATTATAAATTCATCCTCGAATTTACTTAAGTCTATATGAAAATATTTCTCACATCTCTTCTTCGACATCCCAAGTGTCTTCTTCTCCTTGATGTTGTGTCCATGCTGCTTTTACCATTGGTGTCATCTTATTGTGGAGGCGACACTAGTGACACTCTAAAGATTAAGTATTCTTCATATGTCAAATCAGTTTTCAAGTTTGGTTCTTCAATCTCCAATACATTTGACTCATCATAGTTGTACTTCTTGAGCATTGACACATGAAACACATTGTGTATCCTCGAATATGAGAGTGGTAACGTCAATCTATAAACTACATCATCTACTCGCTCCAAGATCTCGAAAGGTCTCACATATCTTGAGTTTAATTTTCCCTTCCTACTAAGGCGCATAAACCCCTTGGTGGGTGAATCTTTTAGTAGAACGTAATCACCAACATTAAGAATAAGCTCTCTTCTTTCTTGATCGACGTAGCTCTTTTGTCGATCTTGGGCTTCTCTCATTCTTTCTTTAATCATATCTATTTTTTCAGCATACTTCTCCATAATTTCAGGTACAATCAATTTTCTATCGCCTACCTCGCTCCAACAAATGGGTGACCTACATGGTCTTCCATATAAAGCTTCAAATTGAGCATTCTGATACTTTAATGATAACTATTATTATAGGTGAATTCCACCAATCACAAATGGTCGCCCCAACTTTCTTTTCAATCTATTGCACATGCTCTTAGCATATCTTCTAAGGTTTGAATAGTTCTTTCACTTTGAGAATGGAAAATATTGCTATAAATAAGAATTGTGCCAAAAGCCTCTTGAAATTCTTGTCAAAACCTCCTGGTGAATCTTGAATCCTGATCCAACACAATAGAAATTGGTATGCCAGTAGCCGAATAATATCTCTAACATACAATTTAATGAGGCTCTCGGTGAGTTGCTTTTCCCATATTGGCAAAAAGTGTGCTGAATTTGTTAGTCGGTCAACTATGAACCATACGACATCATACATATCTCTTGTTCTTGGAATTCCCTTGACGAAATTCATTGTCACGTGCTCCCATTTCCATTCTGACAATTCTAATGGTTGAAGTAATCCATGTGGCATTTGGTGTTCAATTTTGACTTGTTGACACAACAACCATCTTTGACACATACTTTGCAATTTTCTTCTTCATGTTCTTCCACCAAAAGGTTCTTTGTAAATCTTTGTACGTCTTCGTGCTCCTGAGATGAATTGCAAACTCTGACTTTTGACATTCATCTAAATTTTTTTGACGAAGCTACTTGTCATTTGGGACCCATAATCGACTTTGAAATCTTATGGAACCGTGGTTTCCATAATTGAATTAAGTTTGTCTCTTGTTGCACAATGATATCATGTAATCATATTCGGCATCTCTTCTTTATGCCAAGATAATCCTATTGATTAAATCTGATTGTATCACATATTGAGTTATCAAGAGTGCACTCGAACCCATGGAATTTGGTCTCCATTTGTCAATATCTTTTAAAAAAATTCACTTATGAACCCTTAAATATGTCGTTCAACCTTCCCACTTGCGACTCAATGTGGCAACCAAGTTCATTTTTCCCGGATGATATTCGATGGCGAACTCATAATCCTTAAAACATTTCATCCATCTCATTTGCCTCATATTCAAGTCCCTTTGAGAAAATATATACTTCAAGCTTCTGTGTTCGGTGAACACTTCAAACACTTCACCATAGAGGTAGTGGCGTCATAACTTTAGAGAAAACACTACCTCGACCAATTCAAGATCATGGGTAGGATAGTTCTTCTTGTTCTTCTTCAACTATCTTGAAGCATAAGCAACAACTCTTCCATGTTGCATCAACACGCATCCTAACCCAGTGCCACATGCATCACTATAAATAGTGTATCTATCCCTCCCTAACGAAATTGTCATTGTTGGTACCATTGTGAGCTTTGGATTCAATCTTGAAAACAGTCTTCACACTTTTGTGTCCATATGAACTGTAGGATCTGGATGGCACCAAGAGGGGGGAGGTGAATTGGTTTATAAAATCTTAGCTCACTTATATTATGCCAGATTCGTTAGAGTATGTTTAGCGGAAGCATATAAACTCACAAGCACAAAGATAGAATTAGGAAGAGAGCAAAGGAAACAAACAAGCACACAAATACAACGTTTGTTGACGAGGTTCGACCGAACTCCTGGCCTACGTCCCTGCTCTGGTCTTCTCGCACTTGAGATCTCCAGAGATCACTAACTCCTTCTTCAAGGGCGAAGGCTCCCTTACAAGCTTCTCCTTTCTTGCACGAGGACAAGGAGACAACCTCTTACAAATCTCAAGAACTCTTGGTCCCTTCTATCCTGGATTCTTCACACGAATCACGGAAGGGGAACTAAGGTTTTCTATCACTCAAAGCACTCGCTCAGTATTTTACC
>LTAE01009930.1:0-32763 GCA_001647135.1 Pontederia paniculata
GCCATGCGATAGGGAGCTTTGGATATGGGAGTTATTCCTGACACAAGATCGATGTGGAAATTGATCTCCCTCTGTGGCGGTAGTCCTAATATATATGCTGGGAAGACATCTCGAAAGTCCTTCACTACGTCTATCATATCGAGCTCCTTAGCTGGTTCCTCTGTCTTCACCACGCTGGCTAGGTAGCCTCGGCATCCTCTTCTTAGCATCTTCTGAGCCTTCATGGCAGATACTAATATCTTGCCATTGTCGTTCGGGGTACCTCGAATAGTAGCCCGTGGTCCGCCCCATTGTGCACGAATTTCAATCTTCTTCTGGAGACAGTGCATGCATGCGTCGTGGTATGACAGCCAGTCCATACCAAGGATGATGTCGTAGTCCGTCATCGGGATAATCATCAGGTCTGCAAGGAACTCCTTTTGCTTGATCATGACCGGTATATCAGGTATATACCGATGAGTGTGAATTACACCCAAAGGAGTAAAGATCTCCATCGGGTAATTGACATCCTTTTCCTTCAGATTTATTAAAGCAGCAAAATCCTCGGAGATAAAAAAGTGAGTAGCTCCAGTATCAAACAATATGGTGGCAGGGATATCAGCAACAAGGAGAGTACCTTGAATAAGGTCCTCAATGCGGTTGCCACGATCGTGATGTAGTGGCCCTGTTTGCCACAGTTGATGCAGACACTTGACTACGTAGACAATCTTTCTTGCCTCACCACACTTCATCTCCAAGAATGTTTCACCCCCGATCCATTCAAAAATATTGTTCGCTTTGAGCCCATATGACCCGCACGAATTTAAAACGCGTCTTGAATGATAAGGGAGGATGATACATATAAGCACATGACCACCTCCGTGTTTTGTCCATGTGGGACTAACTTTCATTCTCATCATCCCGGGGCCTTACATATTGTACCGTCATTAAATGCTATATCTATATATAAGTACATTCTTTAGTTTTATAATCTTCAAATAAAATTTGGTCGATTTTAATATTGATGTGTCTAATATCAATATTGAAGTGGATAATATATAGCGAATATTAGTTGCATATTAATGAATGATAAATAACGGTTTGATTACTAAATTTATTAAATGTGTTTCATAAATAAAAGACTTGAACTAATCGATAACCACAAAATGACATAAATAAATATAATTTGCATTCTTATTTATATAGAATATTTTGTTATATTGTACACAATATTTTTAATAATATCAATTTATTTAAAGAAATTGCAATTATGATGATAGAAAAAAATAGAGATGTGAAATATTTTGTTAAAAACATACATATATATATAATATGATATTAAAAATATTTTTCTAGATAAAATAAAAAGAAATATTAGAAATAGATGTTCAACCTTTATACTCTATAGGTTGGTTAGAGCAATTTAAAGAGTTTCACCCTTTATATTCTAAACGATATTTCATAAAATATTTATGATATATTTACAAATAAAAATTTGATCTTGTCAAACTAATTTATTATTCTAAATGCCCAAAATTTATCGTGCAAGCCTAAATATATATTATAATCCCGAAATAAAATTTGGACGATTTTATTATTGAGATGTCACACCTTTCACATTTATACAGTCTATTGTCACACGACCACGAAAGTAGTAAATGCTTTGATATATGGCATGAAAACTTATATAAAAGCATAATGGTCTACTTATTAATGATAATATATCTCATGATATAATAATGTTTTGTCACTAATGTCAGGTTCGAATTAGCTGATAAATAAATTCGACTTATTAATAATTTATATTATTATCTTTTCTAGATGATTGATATTTCAATATAATTGATAATATAATTTTGATTAGATATTTTATTACATTTTAATTTAATTAATATATAGACATGAGAAACACTAAAATTTTTAAATTTTATGCCTTTATTTTAAATTAAAAATAGTGGATATAAGTATGCATGTTTTTTTAAATAAAAATATCTTAACTTTAATTAAAAAAAAATATATAAATTGATGAATTCAGATAATTTATGAGGATAAAATATGAAAAGAAAGTCTCCATCGATAACTGTTATCATCAACGTCTCAAAATAATTGATAACAATTGCTAGCCAAAATGTTCAATAATTTATACCAAAGACATTAGATGTCACGTTGACCAAAATAATATAGTTTTTGATAGGGTAAATCTAATATAGATTTTCTTTGTATAAAAGTAAAAGAGTTATTTCACTATTTTAAGTATCGAAATTTGGATACGTGGCATTTTTTATAATATTATACCTAAAATAATATGCAAAAATAACCTTTTGAATTTGTGGCTCTTAATCGGATCAATAGCTCTAACATAAAGTTTTATATATGAACGCACATCATCATCGAAATTCACCATCATTTACATTATTTATGATCAGGGACGGATTCGAGGGTTTCGAGAGGGGCATTGGCCTCTCTCAAATTTTTTTTGTGTATATTTATAAAAAATTAAAGAAAAATAAAAAAAATAATATTTCTATATGTTGGCCTCTCTCATTTTTTGAGTTGGGTCCGTTATTGTTTATGATCCATTAATGATCATCATAATATTAATAATTTATTATTGATTCTAATGATAACTCCTATAATGACCAATAACGATTACATTCTAATAATGCCAACTTCGAAAAAAATAATAATTTGACTGACTAGTAAATTTGGAGATGATTAAAACCGATAATATAAGTTAAAAGCATAATTACAAGAACTTAAACTAAAATTAATATCGAATTTAATTTTCATAATTAAATAAAAATATCATAATAGCATGAACACGTTCAATTAAAATTTATGAGAGTTAAGCATACTTGTATCTATCTCGAGTTTTGAATTCTTTCGTATTTATAACTTTTTTTATTAAGAATCTTAGTCCAAAGCGATAGGACGAGTCTCAAAAATTATAATACCAATCGAAAAAAAAATTAGTTCAAATGAATCTCGATGAAAAAACTCAAAAATTTTGAAACATGAAGCAAAAGTACTTTCAAACTGGATCATTATAATAAATTAAAATTTGATTGATTTCATGATGGCGTTCATTCGATCGTGCCGCCGTCCATCGTTTAGAAAATTAAAATTTGAAGGCCGAATAAATTAATGTCTCAGATCCCATGACCCACGAGATCTGATTGTTCATTATTATACATTATTCTCTATGGGCAAACTCTTAAAGGATGCCATTTCTGACGTGAACATGTCGAGGCAATAAAAGCGCATTTATAGGCAAATTGCAAGCATTTAGGACGACTTTAATATAAGTTTAAGGGGCCACTGCACCAGTGCAAAGATTTGATGCAATCTTTACAAAAACTTTAACTTCCTTCGTAGTCAAATACTAAAATTATTAGCATTAGAAAATGTAATATTTTGATGAAAGCGAAAATATATATCCGCATTAAATTAGCGACCCATCCAATTCAAAATTTTGATTTTCCACCTCAAATTCATTGACCATATAATCCAACCAATTTTTTTGCTAAAAGTCGTTCATCCTACAACACAATAATTTTGTTAGGCCTAAAAAATTAAGACTATGAGATAAAAAAATGGAAAATATAAAAAAAAAGTTTAGTTATTACAGGAGAAACGAAGTAAAGAGTAGCTGAGCCCAGATCATCTTGTAATATATAAGTAGTGGAACAAAAAGTTTTGAGTTCAATTTGCACTCATGAAACTTAATTATACATTTTTTTTTAATTTTTTTCTTTCCTTTGTAAAAAAAAGTAGTCATATTACATCTATTTAGATTTGATTATTATTGCTCATATTCTGCGGGCAGATATTTTGGTAAATCTTGGAATGATTCCCTTCTCAATATATATTTCCTCTGAATAATCCTCTGTTTTATTTGTTGTGTAAGATGCATTTTTATTAATAAATAACTTTAATTTCTTTTAAAAAAATATACACCAGAGAATGAACTGGAGGCCCAATGAACTACTTTGCAAACGAGCCCACGAGCTGCTTTCAATAATTATGGGCCTTATCATTGGAGGCCTAAACCCAACTGAAACATATGGCCTGCAATTGTTGCTTCGCAGAACTGTTCAAAGAAAAAAAAATGGATAAAATATGGGTAAAATATTTGTGTAGCGCTGTAATTTATAGCGGAGTCCATTTTTTCTCACAATACATATAAATATGGTAGTGTTGGCTTGTGTATATAAGTCCACACTAATAAATCTACTTGAACATATGAGAGGGAGTGGGCTGCTATAATTTACTGCGCTGCACTCTTCTTGCCCTCATAAAATATATGTGCAACGCTTTATTTTACAACATAGTTCACTTCTCTTCATATTGTATGTAAATATTTTGATGTGAGCCCGTGATCATAGATTTACACTAATAAATCAACAGAAAAATGTGAAAAAGAGCAGACTGTTGTAAAATAAAGCGTAGCACATTCCTTACCCTCAAAAAATATGTACACCTGAACAATTTTTTACTATGTTTGATGCCAATATTTTCTGTCGAAGTTGTTCTTCCACTCAAACCACAAGTGAAAAGCTTTGCAATCAATCTCCAAGATCTGATAAGCGAAAGCTAATCGAAAGAACCAGAAAATTGAAGTAAAAGAACATCTATTCATATAGAGATAACACACTATATATAATCACAAATAGCACTAGAAACAAAAAAAAATGTTGATGGCTTCAATGGCCTATTTGTGGGATTTGAGATGAGGGAAGAGTCCGAGGATGTGCTCCGGCATGAAGTCATGCCTTGTAAGAATGCCTACAATTGGAGGCCTCTGCAGCAGCAAACAAGTACCAAATGTTATAACTTAGAACAAATGAAACAGTACTGTAAAGAATAATAATGTATGCACTCATCGTGAATGCAGAAGAACTTAACAAAAGAGTTTTGAAGATTTAACACCTAAAGTTGCACCAACAAGTAGGAATAACTTAATAGTTACTGCAAATTCCATGGCTGTTTTTTAGGCCCCGTTTGAATCAAGAACAACCAAGAATAAGTGTTTATTCTCATCTTTTCTACCAAACATTTATTTTCTTCCACTTATGGGGTTCATAGTATTTATTGCAAGAATATATAAATTGGTGAGAGAAAGATATTCTTGCTCTACCCAGGAATATCAGGTTTTTGATGTGTTAAACATGTTGGGACACGTACGAGGTGAGCTGTTCTTAACCTGGAGCAAGAAGTTTGTGATCAAACGGGGACTTAGTGATCAATGGCAATGCCTTTAGTGGTTAACATAATCAAGCTAGAGGCTAAATTTGTTTGTGCAGAAGGTAGAATATATACACTACTTGCGGACGAATATGAAACGATGACAATTATCATAAAAGTAGCTTGCAGAAAATTCTAGTCACATAGTCTGAATGTGAAAATACTGTAAAATATATGCTAATATACATATCATGTTATTCAGTGTATTAATTGAGAATTATAAGTTGATAAAAAAACATGAAGAATGCACATAACAGAAATGTGATGCTCCATGTATATACTTGGCTAGTATATTCAGGACATGCTGTTGAAAAACTACATGAAAGGACACAGATATACAGAAAATCAGGACTCATATGCATATATATATACGAGAGAGAGAGAGAGAGAGAGAGAGAGAGAGAGAGAGAGAGTCCTTACCCCTGGGGTCTTTGGCACAACACACAGGTGCCTGAGTCCAAGCTCCCTGAAGAGCACAGCTGCTTTGGCCAGTGACATGGTCTCTACCACAGTGTAAGGCGACTTGTTGGTGATCGGGTGCAGATCGACGTACATGTCCATCTCCTCCTCGAGGATGTCCAACTCCTCAAACTTCACTCCCTTGCCCAATCCGGCCTTGGCGAAATCGAAGGCGCCAAACCTCTGCAGCACCTCCTCCACCCCTGTCTTCACCCTGTGCATGGTGAACCTCTTCCGCTTCAGCAGCACCAGCAAGTGAGACCTCAGTACCAGTCCGACCAACTCAGGGGCGTCGGCGAACGGCGGCTCCTCCACCACCGGGAATCCGTGGTGTCCCGTCAGCCTCAGCGCCTGCACTATGTTCCCAACCTTCTCCACGCCGGAAAAGGTGATCAGGGGCCCTGAGACCACGTCCCCGGCGACCAAGTTCTTCATGTAAGGCTCTGCATGGGCCTCCATGAAAGGCAACCCCTTCATCTTGACGATCTGGTCGTAGACACCCTTGTTGAAGCTGTCGGCCACCGTTTTGGATATGAGAAGCACCAGCATCACCAATGGCAGCATCAGCAGGTCATTGGTGAGCTCCAGCAGGATGACACAGACCGAGACGGTCATCCTCATGGTTCCTCCTAGGAAAGATGCTGCGCCGAGCAGAGCGAACAGGCCGGCGTCCAGATCGGTGATGGGGCCGAGAAGGGTGCCGACGATGCGGCCGTAGGTCGCGCCGGCGAGTATGACAGGGATGAACAGACCAGAAGGGAGGGCAATGCCGTAGGTGACGAGTCCGAGGCAGTAGATTCCGGTGAAGAATATGAACAGGGTGGACATGTGGAACTCGCCGTCAGTGCCGCCGCTGAACAAGTTGCGGATGGCGTCGTCGTTGGTGTTGAGGAAGAGGGACGCGAGGTCATTGTAGTGGCCCGGAGGGCACTGGAAGTTCTTAAAGTTCCCGGAGCGGCCGATGGTGGGGCACTGCTCCTGCAGGTCTGCCGGGCACGGAGTGCACCCGGCGAGCCATGGCAGCCCATAGGAGCAGCACGAGGTGAGGAGAGAGATGGCGACAGTGAGGAGAATTTTGGATGGAGCACCTCTCCTGCGACAGCATGTGCCATTAGCAGACTGCAAAGAGTAGTAGCGGCATTGTTGCTAGGAGATCATGCAGTGTCCTTACTCATTGATGATGCTGTAAGCTCGAAGGATCCTGTCGAGAAGAAAGTTGTAGAGGCCGCCGAATACGCCTCCGATCACACCAAGAACTATGATTGCTATCAGATCAGGCGTGCTGTAGGTGGTAACACTGGAGCTCACATCAAACATGATTAGTCCTCCCTCTCCAAATAGCCCACATTTGCCGCTGCGGCAGAATCCTATCAGACCTCTCAAGACCACGGCGACCACTGCTGTTGTGAAGAACGTCCTCCACAAGAGAGCACTTCGCCACCTGAAGGGCAAGACACAGAAATGGCAGCAATTACAGTTCAGATCAATGCCATGCACCATTATCGTAAACTTGGAAGCTTGAGCCTGTGCACCATTACCAGGAAGCTGCTTCCTCGAGGGCGAAGAGAACACCACCAACAGGTGCACGGAAGGCAGCTGCCACTCCTGCTGCAGAGCCGCAAGTGATCAGATCACGTCTGTCACGGTCGTTCTTAAAGTACCTGAGCCACGTCCATGTCAGGTGGTACTTGCGAGATCCGCCCTGTCCGAGCAAGTTCGCAATGCACGCTCCGGTGTGCACCATTGGCCCTTCCTTGCCCAACACAAATCCAGCTGACACCCCTCCAATTGAACCAAATATCTGCAGTATCAGGCACAGAAATTGAAGAACTCACCAATCATGTTTCTGCTGCTTGCTCTTTTTATTGTGATACTTCAAAAGAATAGTATAGTTACAGGTTCTTTCGAACTAATGTAAGATTATATCAGAGCTTCTGACTTGTTCATTACTAGTTCAAGTTCATTGTTGGAACATATTCCTGTTATCAAGCAGATATATCTGTAGATGCTCAAGTTTTGAGACCCACCTTCACAAAGAGTGTACTTGGAGCTAAAATAGAATGAGCATCAACTCCATTGAGATATGCTTTCACTTCAGGTATGCCAGAACCAGCAGCTGCAGGCGCAACATAAGCACAGAGAGCAGCTGCTGCTGCTGCCAAAATTGCATTGCAGCCGCCATAGGCTAAGAATGCTGTGAAGTATCTGTACTGGAACCATGCATGCAGTCAATAGCAAAAAAATGGATAACTCAACATTGCAGATTTATCTTTAGCATAAGATTAATCGGGTTTACCTTCGCTCAAGCATAAGATTACTTGTAAGCAGCAGTTTGAATCCAGCAATGTTCTCAACAGCAAGGTTGTTGAAGAAGCCGACGAGGCCGGTCGCCAATCCGATCAGAAGAGCAAGTGTCCACTTGAGAACAATGTACTGAAAAATCTGAACCTTCTTCCTTGATCGCCAGTCTTGCTTGAACAGATCATTTTCGACAATTCTGTCGAAATAAAAAATGTACTTACCGCAGCAATCAAATCAGATTTTTGCCAAATTACAATGAAAGCACCAAGGCTAATTTTTACAGAACAACTTGCTAGCAGAAAACACAAGGGCACCTTCTGACTTCTGATTTGCCATGAAGTTGTATAATTAACTTTTCCCTCAAATGAAGGAATTATTTTACTGGAAGATGAATGGTGAAGTAATTAATCATTTGTCCTATGATTTGCATCAAATTCTGCTGGCCTAAGAGAAAAAAGCTTAGTTTTTTTTTTCTGAGGACAGAGACATAGAATTAAGCAAGTCCTATACATCATATAGTAAACATGCAACTAAAAAAACAGTAACATAGCTAGCAAAATGTGCTCACTGCTGCCTAAATTAAGATTAAATCTGGTGCACAATTCTTACTCATAATCCAAGCTTTCAATAGGACAGACATTGGAGCCGACGATGGCGATCTGTGAGGTGGTGTTCATGGTCCGGTTCCTCAGCAAAGGCTCCATCATGCTCCCTGCCTCCTTGTCGTCCTCATAGAACCCTGATCCATTCCTCTCTATCTCCTTCCATGCACCATCCATGCTCTCTATGTCATTGTTCTGTCCATCTCTCTGATCCATTGCTCTTCTTCTTGCTTCTCTCAGTCACACCTCAGCGGAAGATCAAACTCCACCTTTGTTCCAGCAAAACTTTCAGCACTATTTCACATACATATCACAGAATCAATTCTCGATCAAGAACATATATGTCCGATCAAATGATAAAGGTCGTACAACATCGATGTTGCGTGCAAGAGCATTATTACAGCTCTATGGACAAAGATGTCAAAAAGTATACTTACCACAAATTGGTTCGAGTATTAAGTAATTTATAGTATTCAAAACATATTTGTTAAAATTGTTGTCCGTGAAAGAGAAAAATCACACAGAACATAAAAATTTAATAGATTCACTTTTACTTGAACTACGTACTCGAATGACAGCTAAAATTTATTTATTTAATATAAAAAAATAATAAATAATACAAGATACAAGATACAAATAATTCAATTACTCTGGAGTTTATATGAACTCTCAGTACAAAATAAAAAATAGAAGCTTTAAAACTATTTAAATTTCAGGAGCTTTATCTATGAGTCTCATAGCCTCGCAAGAGAATCTATTGGATCACCTATAAAACCCATCCTCGCCGATTGAGCAGATTTCGTCGCCTCAATTGTTCCAACGACTGTCATTCACGGAGGCGCGCAAATAAATTTATCATTCAAAGCATAGTAACAAAAAAAATTTCGAATTAAATTAGTTGAAATAATGTCATATGATGATAGTGGATTGGCAAGTACTTGTCAGGTCGCTAGTGGCCCGGAAGGCTGTGTTTTTTGGGTCTTGCAATAATTGATGGGGGTCCAAGAAAAGTTGGTAGTATGCTACTAAAGGGAGAAAGAGACCATGCATGAACTGTGTACAATGGTACGTGGCATGCATTTGTTGAGGAAACTGGCCAAAATGTCCCACTGAACTCTCTTTTGTTTCCATCACGGCTTGTAATTAATTAATGTGGTGGGCAGCTTCACAAGTCATGACCCTGTATTCCTCCGAAGATATGGCCAACAAGTTAGGAAGACAGGATGGATTTGTGTTGCATTCTCTTTTTGTTTTTCTTCTTTGGGCGACCCAAATTCATAAAGTTTTGTTACCCAAAAATAAAAAAAAAATGACTCTCTCTCTCCCCATATATATATATATATATATATAAAGGTATTACTTAATTAAGTAGGTAACATTGTACTCCTTATTTTATCCGTAGTAAAATATTAAATTTACGATAGATATAAGATCTTCTCTTTCTTAAATAGTTTGTTATAAATTATTAGATCTATCGTATATTTAACATCATACCCGTTGATAAAATAAGTAGTACGATAGAACAAAGTACTTTACATAGCAACAACAACAACAACAACAACAACAACAACAACANAATAATAATAATAATAATAATAATAATAATAATAATAATAATCTTTAGAATTTTGGGATTCACCAAATGGTAGTCTAATGACAAGTCTCTATATATAGCATCATTGGAAAAAGGTTGCCTTCTCAAGCAATTCAATTAACTTGTGGGGCACCTTAATTTCTCTCTCATAGTATCGTGCAACTTAACGTGATCGCATTCAGGTCAAGCACGAATTAACTGCGCTAATTAATATATTTCGAACGGAAATCATGGACTAAATATACTTAGGTATTACATTACTTTACTCTTTTAATTTTTCAACTTTAAAGTTATTAAAAGAAAAAAAATGAAATTTGGTATATCTTGCAATTAAATATCATCTAGAGGTTTAAAACTTTCATGAATTGCATGAATTATGTTATCCATTATCATCTAATTAGTTATTTACTAACACGATAACTATAAAGATCATTTATATGTAATATAATGAAGATAAAATTATTATTCACTAATTTATCTTGTGGTCTATCGCTTTCATGATTGCGTAAACAAAAAACAAGGTTGCCACCACTTTCCTGATTCCATTAAATAGATTTGTCATATTATCAAGCATATAATTTCCACTTGTAACAAGAAGAAATTTGGAGAAAAGGTTGTCACACAAACAAAATAATCCATATCAGAACAAACAAGAATAAAACATATATTTCAGGAAAGACAATAAATCATTGCAATATTAGACGATAAATCTTTTCATCGGTACTATGAACAAAATAAGTTTTCTTTTGCAAGTTTCCTCAAAGCAAATTAATTTTGGGTTGTACAATAAATAATTTGATTAGGAAGCACATCTAACATAAAAAAAATCATGTAGTTACATCATTGTAATGGGTAGACATGGCAATACTTACATTAAAAATTAAGTTAACATATATTTTTTATGTTATAAACAATTTGTGTGCATATTAATCGCAATGGAATGGGCTTAATGAATAATGCAAACACTGATGAGGACACTTTGAGCAATTCCCCATCGAATATATATAAACAAGTAGAGAGAATAATTCTTCATAGAATTCTTCTTCTTTACTTTCCAAAGCAGTTGCACAGATGGATAAAACAGAAGAAAACAGTAAAAAACTAAACAGGAAGTGAACTCCTGTGCAACTTTTTCCTTTCTACATCATGCATTCAAATTCAACTTGTTCAAGTAACCACAATTGAAAATATATTACTTTTGAACCAATCAGATGACAAAACAAAATGAGTCAAAGGATTCCCTTAAACTGACAAGGAAAAGAAAGATATGTAAAAGAGAAGAAAAGAAAAGTCTTAACAAACCTGAAAAAGCATCTGATCAGAAAACTATCCAAGGAATCTGTAGTTCTTAATCTAAGAAGTAAGATCCTTCTGCCATTTCTCGCTTCAGTACCTAACGGTATATATGCATGCAAAATAAAGCAGCCTGAGATGAGAGAACTCTCTGATCAAAGCTCCTCTTCTGATATAGAGGAAGAAGCTTTAGCTCCTGCTGCTGCTCCTCCTCCTCGTGAACACAAAGATAAAGGGAAGGTATGCCACAAGTCTCTTGTGGAGAGAGAGAGAGAGAGAGAGAGAGAGAGAGAGAGAGAGAGAGAGAGAGAGAGNTTGGATGACGATCACACGGCTCATGTTTGGTGCACAAGCTTGTAATTGCTCGGGCGGCCCGGCCCATCATTAATGTATTCTTTTGTATTAATTATTTATATTTAAACATTAATAACGCATAAATAAGTACTTATTTTAATACTTAATCACTACTATTAAATTTCCTAAAAAGGCCAAAATGACGTGGAAAACGGAAGCCAATGGATGATATCCACGGGTGTCCCAATGACTTGGAACCCTCCGTGGCCCTCCTTCGCCAATGAGATGTAGACACGTCGGCAGTAGGATCTTTGAAAATTCTCTGCCGGCGACTCCCAAAGATTGGTCGACGAGTTGGCTCCACGTGGGGTCCGCAGTTCATTCCTTGACCTTATGGCTTATTGGCTGGGCTGATGGTGTGGGCCCATCTGATGTGGCAAATACGTGTCAGTAGTTTTGTAACACTATGGTGGATGATGAAGAACATCAAGAACTTGTTCTCAATTTTCTTATCAAATGAGAACCTCACTTCATTTATTGCAAAAAAACATTTAAATTTGTGTGAGCACTAAGTTTTTTGCTCTGCACAAGAACATGATTATTCTTGAGGGATTGAGAATTTTTTGAAATATTTTATGGAGTCCACATATTCTAATTTTGGAATAAAAAATTATTATCAAACTATCCCTACTAAGGGCTTGTTTGACTTAGCTGATAAAAAATACCTGATAAACACTAATGTTGATAAGTATTTTAAGTGTTGATACTTATTTTAAAATATAAGTAGTTACATGTTTGGATAAAAATGCTGATAATATCAAGAAGTAGTTATAATGTTTGTTAAAATAAATATTGACCAATATACTCTTAAAGTTATATGATAATAATATTAAAAACTATGGATAAAAGAGTAATATAGTTGGTTAAGATTAATAAGCCAACAACTTTAAAAATAAGAAGGGGGCACCTTGCTTTTTTTTTCAACTTATAAGCATATTTTTTTTAATTACTAAACATGTAAATTTTCTAAAATTTACTTATAAGTAATTTTAACACACTTATAACCTTAGCCAAACAGGCCCTAAGACTAATACTATATATATAAAAGGAAAGGAAATGATGAGATGGGATTAGGAGCCCTAATCTATTTTTGGATAGAATTTTTAAATAAAAATATGAGGTTTGGACTTCTCCAAATTTCCAAAACTAATTTCATAAGAATTCTTTTTTTCAGATGATTTTACTCTTTACTCTAAATATAATTGATCTTTAGTTTGTGTTAGGGCAGTTTTTTTAAAAAAAGCATCATATATTTCCTTCCTATTAAAACATAAATTTTTATACCTTTTTCTTCTCATCTTTTTTTCTCCTTCCCTTCACACTCATCCATTCAAACAAAATCTTAGAATTACGATTTTTTAATTAATCAAAATTTGTTCTTGCAAGTTTGGAAGAGAACAAAATAGCATCATTCATGTATGAATCTGTGACGACACAAGATCGGAATGTATCAATTATAATAATTTGAATTTAATTGGATTCCAATTAATGTGCTGTGTTTGCGTTGATAGACCTTCTTCTTATTAAGGAACAAATTGAGTGATTGAGGGTTTTGGTTGTCCATTAGGTTTCACATTCCAAAATTTACATCTATTCTTTTTTCACTTTCGTTAGAGGTTGGCCTATAAATTTTTTTTATCTTGTCTGTCAATATTGAACGATATAGAGTTGTGCTTCAACATTCTAAATATACTTTCAAACGAAATCTTAACATCTCACAATGACATGCCCTGTAATTTTATCAACTTTATAAGATAATTGCTGATGTAAATGTTAGGATGATTATTCTTATCCATAAATTATAAGAAGATATTTCATATTTTTAAATATTTAATCAATATGTCATAATATTTTTTGTTGATAAATTATATACAAATATATGTTTAGCACCAATTTCATTTAATCAAAATATATGTTAGATAGAAAAAAAATAGAATATTTATCGACTTATATTTAAGTTTTATCTCACTGGGTTCTTTTTCTTTTATCTCTATAAAGTACTAATATTTTTATAGTTACAAAAGTAATCAAACTTAATATTTTTTATACAAAAAGTGTAATAAAGCATCTTGCTATATTTTTTAAAATATACAAAAATTACAAAATTCCAAACATACCCTAATTATTCTTTTTTCCTCTAAACATAACATTACTGTTTTTTTTATCACATCCGGTAATGAAGATCTTATGTTATGCGCAAAACTCACACACATTTCGTCAACTTAAACTTTATAACTTAATAATTCCTTAAGTTTATGTTATATTCGTACCGTCTTCCCATTTTACTTCGGTTATCCCACCGTCCATGTAATCGTATGTCGCAAGTTTAAGTTTTATCCACACTACTAAATCTTTTAAAAATAATATCCACATTATATAAAAATAAAAACTTTATTATTACAAGGTTTGATTTACACGACAATTTTAATTTAGCTCAAAGATCAATAGGTGAACTATTTTAAAAAAAAAAATTTAATGTGCTACTAATAATTTTAAAAACTTAAATTTATAAAATATAATATATTCGTATTTAAATTTTTAATATGACTTAAAATAAGTTATTTATACTTTTTAATCTACAATGACTTTCTCTTGCTTATGATGACATGATGAATTGTGGAATAAAACCGAGAACGGAACCGTCTAGATATGAACGTTTCAATGCACCTTCCTTGTGGAACCACGATGAGAAGATCTCACTAGTGGTGAAATTTGAACTTATATTCTTTTTATATGTTAAAATAAGTTGCACCTTTTGGCTTTTGCCTCTTATGGGTCGTTGATTAAGACTGATTTTTTTTTTGTTGGCACCAAACTTGGCTTTATTGCCTCGTGGAAATCGTTCGAGCCACAGAGCTCAATTTTTATATTATTGAAATATGTTAGGTGCGTTGTTATCTTGGGACCAGTGTTGTCAGAATCGGATCGGACCGGCCGATTCGACCGGTTCGATCGTCGATCGGGGTCTAATCCGGTCCTGATTCAATGCAAAAATCGGGTAAAGAGTTGGACCGGTCAAAACCGATCAATAACCAGAAAAATAGTGGTCGAACCGCTTGAATCGATCATTTTCAATGAACCAGTCGGTTCAAGAAAAAAAAATTGGATTGAAAAGAGAGAGTGGACTTTGGAGATTAGTAGGCCATGAATAAAACTATAGTTAAAAGCCTTTAAATCAATTTTTATTTCTTTTACATTTTCTTTTTAATTATAAAAGAATTCTTTACTTGATATTTGTGTTTTAATAAATAATTATTTAAGATATATGTTTATTAATAATTTTTGTATCAAATAAAATGTTAATTGATCATAACTTTTGAAAATAAATTTAATTTTTATTCATATTTAATCATTTATTTATGACTCTTTTATCTAAATAATAAATTATATTTTAATTTAATATTTTTTAATAATATCCGGTTCGATCATCCGGTTTAATCGGTTCAACCGGTTAAACCTAACCCGGAGGCTCCTCCGAGTCGACGTCCGGTTCGGTTCTGACAACATTGCTTCAGACATCCACCTCACCCTTAAATATAAATGTCTTACTTGAAATTACAAATAATTTTGAATACAAGCTAGATATAATATTAACTATTTACATGAATATATATATTTTTAAACTTAAATCAAAATGCTCAGTAAGCATAATCATTAGCTCAACCTTACCGTTCGACACGGTTACCGTTTTACGATCTCACATCAATCTTTAACCCGTCGGCATCCCCTTTCTTGGGGTCTTTTTACATAACATATGTACGAGGCATAGGAAGAATTCCCAAATGCCCATTTACCTGTTAAGTGTTGATAATGTTTTGAATCTTAAACTCATATAATTATATATGCATCACAGTAGTTCGAATAGTTGAAGCGACAAAATCGTTCATCCTATACGGGTGTTCGTTATTTTATATTAAGAATTCATATATGAACTCTTAAGGTTTGAATTATTCAATATCTTGTATTATCTTTTATTTTTTCACATAAAAAAAACTCTAGTCAATGTCTGAGAACGTAACTCAATTAATGGTGAATCTCGTTAATTTTTTGTGTCTTCCGCGTGTGATTTCTCTCTCTCCTCTATTTTACGTAATACTAAATATATGTAGTCGTACGATGTCAGTCCAAAACAATACATGTCTAATGTCCAGAAATTTGAATTATCATAAGCAAATCCAAGTGCGTGATGAGTCGAGCAAGGATTAAAATGGCACCTTCATGATGGAATAACAGTAGTGCAATGGTATTCCATGGAGAGTGCAAAAGGTATACAAAGGTGCAAAAAGTACAAAAAGAAGCATCTTTAATTCTTTTTCCCGGGGCACTATGAGCAGGGAAGGGTTCTACTCCAAGACCAAGGAGGCGCCACTGGATGTGCACAAATTATACATGATTGCATCTCCTTCAACTGTGCCTTGGCTCATGTAAGTATCCAACTTGATAGACGGATTGCCTACTTAATGGATAGTGGCAGGATGCCCCACTGGTGCAAGAAGCCTTGACCTGTTGTGACTTCTAGTACCAACAAACCCAGGACAGCTAACATAGCTGCTCTGCCGTTCCAGGTCTCCGCGCTTTTGGTCCAGCCCCATTCCCATACTATGACGGGAGGGGGAAGCTCCCCGCGTTTGGAATCATACGCTGCCAGCAGTTCTTCTACACTTCCAAGAGGAACAAGCGACTGCAGATACGAGGTTAGAGGAATTAGCGAAACATTTCTGTCTATCTTCGAAAAATTCTACCAATTAAACACGAACACTAAGATTATTAATACCACATAGGCACATATCAATAGAGAAACCTGGAGCTGACATGATAAGAATTCTTATCATGCAGAGAGTTAAACACTAGATTTATTTCTTCCAAAAACAAATGAAGCAAAAAAGAAGTCATCTGATGGGTGAACTAACAATTGACAAGTATGGATCACAACTTGATTAAAACTCTATAATTACAGCCACCAACTGATTCTGAATGTTAATTACCTGCCGAGCTTCAATATTTGATATTGCCATTGCTCCCACATATGGAAGACTTTCAATAACTGCCTCAGCAAGATCTGAAATAAATGTGGGTTCACATCCTAAAGCAGGAACCCTTCCCCATTTCTTAATGCCAGATTTCAGAGCCAACTCTCTGTATTCCACATCAATTTCTTCAAGGGTTTCAATATGTTCGCTGACAAAACTGCGCATTGGACAATGGCAGTCAAGAACCAAGATTATTACATGCTTGGAAAATTTAAAAGAAACTGCACGATGAAAAAATCTGCAAAGACCACTTGTTTAACACATATAATATTCCTCTTAAGGAGAAACAAGAAGGCAGTGAAAAATACCTAATTGGGACAGCTAGAAGACTTTCTATTCCTTTTTGCCCAAGCTCAATTATGGTCTCATCAGTATAAGGTTTCAACCATTCCACAGGTCCAACACGGCTCTATCGCCCAACAAAGCATGTCACAAACATTAAATCATGTCATAAATCAAACCATATATTGTTGTTAACAGATAAGAATATTATATGGAGTCAGATATATATCAAACAAGCAATTAACAAATATTAGATAAAAACAACTTTTCAGTAGTCTGAAAGTCTGATATAAGCATGCCCCTTGCTGGTAGGGTGACACTGCATCCCCAGTCTGGATTTGTGTGGTTAAATAATGATCACACGCTGACAAGAGGATTTTTCTCTTCCTTTTTATTGCAGTAAAGGATGGTTACCTTTTTGTGGTAATCCAACCTTTTTCAAATGTAAACTTAAACAAGGGAAAAATATTAGCAGAGTTACAAGCATGTCAAATATGTTTCTGTATTTTATATAAAGAAAAGGGAGTGATTAGCATGAGATATCTGTGAAATTAAAACCGCATTTAAACTGTTTTACCTGGTAAGCAAGTGTATATGGATTTGTTATTCCTCGTTTTTCCAGCTCTTCCATAATCAAGTCTATGCATTCCTCCATCTCAGCTTTGTATGGATCCCCAGCTTCTTCGACATAAGCCAATGGCACCCCATGAGCACTAAAGAAGACCATAACCTGCACTTGAAATTTCCAAGTGACCTTAGGTAACCACAAGATAACAGTAACAATGGCATCAGAGGTGACTAGATAGCAATGCTAGCATACAAGGACAAGATACAAGGACAAAACTTCTGTAGTGAAAGGACTTATCACGTGAAAGAAATGGAATATCACTGGAAAATTATTTCATAAAAGACATAGACAAGAACAAAGAAAGCCATTTTGTAGTACAAAATTAACTTTTATACTAAGAATTTCAAACATCGAGATCAGATATGGCATATTTGCATTCTTTTGTAAAGGCAGCATGAAACAACAAAATCAACTATAACACGAAATAACATAGATCTCAACTGTGACGCACAGTTATAAGACCAAATTCCAAAAGCTCATACCTTTCCAGGAGAATCAAATTTTTGCAACTCCTTTTCTATCAAATCCCCCATTGCCTTAATATATCCATCACGTTGGTACCATGATGGTATAACAGTATGCTGCATATTGACCAAATATTCATCCTCCCTGGGGCACTAGATCTGTATCATGATACTGGGGCAGCACTAATAATTAATGTGAAAATTTATACTCATGTACCTAAATATACTTTCCAACAAGCGAAGACTCGATCCACTAGTTGAGATTGAAAACTGTGGATAAAGTGGAAGAACAACAAGTTTTGTGATTCTGTCCTTTTTAATCTGCAATGAGACACAAGTTTTTTTGAGAAGAAATGAGACACAAGTTGAAAGTGAGAAATGCACGAGCAAAATACTCCAATTTATCACAGGCATCGGCTGGAAACCTCACTGAGGTCATCAACCCTAAAAGTTATCTTTTTAAGATAAAAGTTCTATTTACATTCTTGTTATTCTGGTATTTGCTATGAAATGCGAAAGAGCAAATAATGGAAAAATAACCGCCGGAAAGCTTAATTCCCAGAACGTCCATCAAGATTAAAACTGAAAATTCTTAGAGAATGATTGCAATAACTTTATAATTTAGACACTACATTTCCTGTAAATACAATTACAACTCCCTGAGTCTATCTCTACCCTTTCACAAGAGCCTAAGTAACAAGGTAAATGCATAGCTGAACTTTTTAACTAAAACTAGTGAACAAACAAGTAGAATTTGAACTAAATATAACTTGATACATTATAAGAGTAAACATTCATGTTAGTTCATTCTTTTCTTTTTCTTTATTGTTTGTACATCTCCAACTTATTATACAGCACAAAGTACAACTCTTATTTTCAGATACAACAATTAAGTGCTCCAAAAATGTCCATTCCCCTTCTTCTATTCTTGTGCTCTAATTTTTGCTCTAATGATATAGAAAGCTTGTGGTGTCTTTGCAACTACAAACTCATTCAAATTTACCAAATTGTGTCAATGCAGATCAAAGAAAACCAGCATATCCACATATGGGTTAAATGCTAATAATGCTATGAGATACTTGAAAGGGCAATAAATTTACTAGAAAATATACTTTATTGCATTTTTTTAATTAATGCCAAAGGTGAAAGATTATGCATTAATGGGATAAATGGAGGTGCGAATGCAAAAAGGGTTTACACATGTAGACCAATCATTGATCTTATTTCAACGGTGAATCTTGATTCAAATATTTTGATGATATCATCATGACATCATTAAAAAATAAAGTCGAATTAATTTTCATATTAAGATCCACTATTTAGTCTTGATCCAATGATGAATCTACATGTGGAAATCCTTTTTTGAGTAAAGATTGGCATCATTCTACAACCAAATGAACCATCTTCATAGAAATAACCACTTCTGGTGAAATTCTAAGACTATCAATTCAAGTACATAATCATTGCAAGACAACATGATAAAATGTTGTTTAACATGGATCATTGAGTTAAAGCTACAAAAGAAATACATCATGACCTGTTCAATAGCTTCTTCAGTAAATGGATGCCAATAACGCATTCCAACATAGACCTTTGCTGGGACATTTTTGTCACATAAAGCCTTCCTCAATGCTTCCGCCTATAATAACAGCAACCCAAACTTAGAAGAATTTTCTTTGAAGTTTTTTTGGGATATTGAAGTTTGGAGCTAGTTTACACAAGCAAAAAATGACATATTTGTGTAGGGATCCAATGTCAGTAATATCTTCTGCAGGATATAAAAGATGACATATTTGTGCAGGGATCAAATGTCAGTAATATCCTCTGCATGATATTTGATGAGGAAAGAATATGGACTTGATGAGGACATCTACTTATCTTTTGGTTGCCAGGTGGCTCGGAAACTGTGATTAACTTCTGAATTTGGTTAGATTTTCATGCAGTGCTGAGGGTTCATTGACGAACTTCAGGACAAAGGAAAGACACAAGTTGGGTGTTTTTACAGGTCTGATGCTGCAGTGTTGATCCATTAGGTTTTCTCTTGGAAGGGTACATCATTGTTTTATCATTTTGCAGACATTCAGTGTTATGTGAAAAAGCAGGGGAAAGGCTGTGAAAATATGCTCCCTCACCCGATCTTGCTAGCCAGAAATGTTTACCACAGTTTTATCTTGTATGAGGAATGGATGCATGGCTAGTCAGGATGAAGCTCCACATACTGGTGGCAACCAAAAAAAAAGGAATGGAGACATAGAGTTGGTCTCCCTAGACACATAGGCTAGTATGTGTATACAGAGTAAAAAGAAAGGGATATGCGGAACAACAATATACCCTTATTTCTGTAATCCTAATGAAGCAAACATATGTTTTTTTTCCGAAATTACTTCAATAACTAATCCTACTTCCAATACCAAAATTAGACCTCAAGGCTTATTTGCATGAAACTATTTTGGTTCTAAAGTCACATCTGTAGTTTCTGTAAAAGAGAAGGACAAATGCATGTGAAGATGAGCTTAACAATATCACAAGAGCTTTCCCTTGGTATTTTAATGCATCAGCAGTAAAAGCGACAATATGTATTTAACTAACAAGTACAAGTTCAGAAGCTGCTTGCCTGTGCATCAGTTATCTGTCTAAGTGGAGAACCTCCACCAATGGATGCATAACCTTCTTTACTTTTCGGTGCTCTCACGATGGAAATGAATTGTGCTAAAGGCTTCTGCAGAAACCGGAATAATCTTGGTAACCGAATGATGTCCTGCCATCATGAACTTAATATTGTTATTAAGTGGTTGTTTTCGCCTGTGAATATATAAAACCAAAATGCAAAATGAGACTAAGTTCTTTATCATCAACGGAATCACCTTTTTAAACTTTTATGTGTAAAAATGCATCAAATATTATTACAAGCATCTTTCAAAAAAGAAAATATAAGAATCATTTTTTATGTGCATGTCTTAGAAACTTTCATCTAGTAGTTATTTATCTAAGCATAGTATATATATGTAATGCACATAAATTTGAAGTTGTATTGGAAAATGGAAAATAAAAATGAGTAATAAGAAGTGCAAGAGACTACATACTGGGTCTGCAAAAAGATTGAATAAGAATGGTTGCACATCTTCAAGTGTCTCTGGACCTCCTAGATTGAGTAACAACACTCCCACCCGTTCATTGTCAGTTAGAACTGAGTTTCCAATTGCCGAAGAAGTTGAGGTCGCCAGTGCCTCAGAAGATGATGCATATCTTTCAAATGGTCGCTTAGAGGTGGATAAAGGCTGATCAAACAATCTTGGGTAACATCCAGAGACTAGCGGCTTCAAGCGACGTGGTCTGATGAACGCATCTAATTGACCCCCATGATAATGAGAGGACAACTTTGCCAAACATAATGGTGGATTAATGCCTCTGTAAAAAAAACAGTACTAAAAGATAATATCATCATGATCCATGATCTGAGAGTTATCGTAGAGGAGTTACACGTGTGTCAACAATGCAGAGATATGACACAAAATGAAACACAAGCAGACAATCCTGAAAGTACCTAGATAGCACAACAGATAGGAATACCAATCAATCATAAGCAAGTTTAACATTTCCTTTTCTATTATAGAGTAGGGTTTTGCGTATTTTCTTTTGTTTTGGAAGCTTCAGCTTTCCCATGGCTTTACCACACACACTTGTACATTTCTTGTTTTGGTTAAAACAAACGGATGGCTACAATAATTCTTAGTCTCCCTTCCCTTTCTCAAAAATTTTTCCTAAGAATGATAGATGATTAAATCATTAAAGGATCAAATACCAAACAAGAAGCTTGTAAACGATAGAGACAGAATACAATGACAGAAGAATAGCACCAACGAAATGATAATTATGCTAAAAATAAACACCATAAGTATCTACATAGTGGTTGGTAAAGACATTCCATAAAAATAGTCAGTTGTGAGTCGCATAAGGTGGGTTTGGTAGCAGTATCTTATAATTAAGAAACACCATAACATAGATAAGAAATTTGACTCAAAACTTTTTTATCACTAGTCTCTGAAAATTAGATAATGCTTAGCCCAAGGGAAATATGCAGATATCCGACAAGGAGTGAAGTTCCAAACATTAGTGTTTTATGAACAGATGGTTGAAACTCTTTTTTTTTTGAGAAATAGATGGGGGAAACATAAAAATATTGAATTGTGATATGTGATAGAGAGTAAGATCACACAGAATTTCAGATTAAATTATTTGCAAGATGTAAAGCCAAACTAATCCCAACTACCAAAGCAGAATGGCATTTCCACTATGATGTGTAAACTGTAAACATATGCAATAAATGCATGTATATAAGTGAACCCATAACTTGGAACAAGATGTGTGCCAACGTTCATGATTGTTTTAACAAAGCTTGCACTGTGTTTATATTAGTCAATATTGAAATGTAGACGAAATCTTTTATAATAGTCCAACATCAAATAAGTGAAAAAGAAATAAAAACCAATAGAAACATCTTCCTTAAAAAGATTGCTGAATGAGTTTTCACATGTAGCACTAGGTGTTAGGCATGTGAAAATCACAGCATAAGATTTCTCTCGCAAACTGGAAATATGCCAAAAGATGCAGTCTTAACAAACAAACCAGAATGTAATCACATAGTAAGACTACCTTACGGTCAAAGTTTTTTGCTGAGCTGAACTTGAAAGTCCAAGTTCCAGGTTTCCCATCTCAATTGCACCCCTGGTACTGGCCTGATGGCACGATGACAACCGTTCCCCTAGATACCCAAAGATTCAAACTGGTCACCAGTATCAAACTCAAAAGCAGATGTTAGTTTATTCCTTGCAGCAGAATGCAGAATCCAATAGTAAACTTTCTGATTTATGCATACATGACAATTTCTGCTTATTAGTCAACTAATGTACTTACCAAATATCTATCACAATCCTAATTTAATTACCTTTGGACGAGAGTAAGATCCAAAGGAGCCTCTTTTTTCTTTTTTTGCTAGGACAATCTTCAAACCGTCTTGTTTCAAGAGTTCAACCAGATAACCAAAAGATCGAATTTTGACGCCAAAGAAACCACTAATCGAACCTAACCTTTTAATCTTTTGCCCTCAACTTCCTTCCTCTATTCACAAGCTTTAAATTATCCAGTTGACGGCAACATAAAAAAAAGACTAGGAATTTAGGCTTCCTAAATCGTTCGATTCTCACCAAGCAATAACAGGCAAATTCAAACTTCATACATAATGGCCGAAGAAAACTGCAAAAAAAAAAAGATTAAAAGAAGAGATCGAACAAACTCTTACATTGAGAGGTTGGAGAAGGGAGCGACAGAGCCAAGACCTCGATCCCCATCCCCGATGCCCTAATTCCCAGCGACCCCTCTTGCTCTCCTCTCCGGGAGGAAGCTCCAGGATAAAGGGAAGCAGCAGAACGGGGGGAGAGAAAGAGAGAAAGAGAGGAGAGAGAGAGAAAGAGAGAAGGAGGACGAAGAGGAGAGCGAGGGAGCTGCTGCGAGTGTGAGGTAGCGAGGCTTGTGATGTGTCGCCTTCGTAGGCATTAAACTACGCACTTATGCCGATGGGTAAATATAATCCGCAACGGTTGGTGGGACTTTTTTATATTTTTTATATTTTTTTCTTCCTTTTTCACAATGGATAAATCATTTGTGAGAGTGGTCAGTGATATAAAAAAAATGTGGCAATCATTTTTTTTTCCTGAAAAAATAAAAAAATATATAATATTATTTGTAAAAATCTAAGAAGTAAGAAAAGGTTAAATGTTTTAGCTCTTATTAGGTAAACTTTTTTTTAATTTGGGCAAAGAGAAGTATATATCATTGAGGTTTATCTCACAGGGTTTTAGTTAGCCAACTGTTAATGTAGATTGACCAACTATTGAGCTATTTTTTCACGTAATGTAAAGTTTAGTTAGCAAATAGAGCAAACAGTTTAATTAAAAATATTTAATAAATGTTTTTTGTTGTATGACTTGTCTTTTATATTATGAAGAATAATGGAAGGGAAATATGATATGAGCTCATGAGATTTGCAGAGGAGTCCCCCCAGACAATTATGAGCCGAACAGGAATTATTAATCAAAATGTACTTTTATATTAAGTAATATAATGCACAAGCCGTCTTAGCTCAGCCGGTAGAGCGCATGGCTTTTAACCATGTGGTCGTGGGTTCGATTCCCACAGACGGCGCTATCTTTTATTTGTTATTACATTTTCCTCCTTTTATTTTATCATTAACGTGATCACAAAAAATCTTTTTTTACACCTTTTCTACATCCAGCTGTTGTTGCTAAGATTTCATGAAATATATTTTCTGATGTTAGTTTCACCAATAAAAAAATGCCCGAATTATTTTGTATAAAAACAAAGTCAAATGTATGATTGATATCATACTGGTTCTGTAAAGTTTTTTTTATTTTCCTTCTTTTTGAATGCAAGCACAAAAGAATTATTTTCATATTTGTACATAATTTCCTGCAGTTTGGAAATGGCGATAGATTTTGTTGGTGCTATCGAGCAAAACTTAAATTTCAACAATCTGTGACATTTAAGCTGACCATCCCCAATTCAGCCATTCTTTATATTATCTAGTATCATCCATCAAGTGCCTTTCTTTTATTCTTTTGATGGTAGAAAGAATGCCACAGGTTTCAGAGACATCCACAGATTGGAGAAGTCATCCCTTGAAGGATTCCACAGAAATTATTGCTAGAGGCTTTTGCCACCAATCAGCTCAGAGTCCAAGAGGAATTGCCCAGCACCATTTGGTCATTTGATGTTGAGTGATGATTACAGTCTCAAACAGCTGAAATTTGATATCATGACAGCATCTGCTAATAGAAAAAAATCTTTACCTTCTTGGCGTAATCTACCATTGAAGTGTCCCAAGCTGCTTAAATACCATGAATCTTCTGTAAAGATATGATCTTTCTGGGATTGCATTAGAGCCTGCACCTGCAATGGAGGAGGCATCAAGATCCCCCAAACAGCCCTTTTGATCCTAAAGGTCCAAGAACACCATAAAGATTTCATTTTTCAGCCAAATCCAATATGGAATTGTCCCAAAGATCCTGTCTTTTTGTGTTCCTGCTGATCTCCGCCCTCTGCCTGTCGTCAGCCGAGGTTGAGAGACGGACCTCTAAAGCTCCCACTGCGTACGAACTGCTGGAGAGCTTCGACTTCCCCAAAGGAATACTCCCACAGGGCGTGCAGAGCTACCTGCTGAGGGATGACGGCACCTTCGATGTGTACTTCGGCGGCGAGTGCGAGTTCAAGGTCCCCGGCGGCTACATGTTGCGCTACAAGCGGAAGATCAGCGGCACGGTGGCTTCCGGAAAGCTGACGGGCCTGAAAGGGGTGACCGTGAAGGTTCTGTTCCTGTGGCTTGGCATCAACGAGGTGGTGAAGGACGGCGATCAGCTCAGGTTCTTCGTAGGCCCGCTGTCGGCGTCCTTTTCCGCGGACAACTTCGAGGAGTGCCCGCGGTGCCGCTGTGGATTCGAGTGCGGAGCTGCAATGGTTTCTGACGCGTAGTAGAGGCATTGGTTTCGGCCGATCAGATTATGTTCCATGTTCTGTTTCTTGTTCGTATTCTGATATGATACACATGGAAATTTATGGGACGATCGGTCAAGATGCTACTTTTCTTGCTTTTCTACTTCAATTTGTGGATTCTATCGATTCTGATTTATGAATGGTTAAATGCAGGACTTCCTGTAAAGGTTTGGTTTATTTCAGTTGGAATTACAGCAATTTCTTTGTGCTTTTACTGATTCTATTCAGCTCTGTTTGCGTTGAATTGTTGCTAGCAATTTCTTCGGTGAAGTTTTTCTTTTATCTCGATCATCTGTTATGCTGGAAAAAGGATTTTCCAGGTTCATCTCTGGTTAACAACGAATTCATTCTCAACTCAGTTGTTAATTGTTGATTGCATGAAATAAAAAAAAGTACTGGTTTGATTGAGGATGAGATCTGATACATGCCGCACTGAGATGTATCATCTCATAGCACGCGCAATCACAAATTTGTACTTTTTGCACTCAACAGTGAACCACAAAAATATATGCAAACAAACTATCATTTTGGCTCCTATTTCAATTCTGCTAAGCAAAGATCCAACTAGTGGAGTATTGGTTTATGTTTTCTGGTTCTTACTGAACATACTGCTAAACCTGTCACTTTCATCAGCACATGCAAAATGTGGGCTGTTATCATCAGAACTCTTATTAGGTGCAATGAATCTGTTGTGGAATTTTACTTGTCATGGCCAACCGTGTATGACAAACATCTCATGAGTATTTTCTCCCAAGGGGGGTATAACACTTGGATTGAAGAATCAACTAAAAGGATAGAACTGTTCAGCTTCCGTGAACTGTATATGATTGGTGTGCAAAGCCTAAGCTTCAAAGAATAAGAAGTATAGTGATGGTAGGAGAGTCATCAGTATCACCATATTGAAGGTTTGTGTCCAAAGCCTAAGGTAATGTACAGTATGTGATGTAAAGAAGGCTGCTTGTTATCTTGTGTTCACGTTTAGTGAATTTTTGAAGTTATTCTCGGAAATCAGACTGTTTCATTCTTTCCATGAGAAATTCCTGTAGATGATTAATGCATGTTCCTCACATATCCTTCCAGAGTGAACCTAAAAACCTTGGTGAATAAAGTACTGTCAGTGCAGTCAATGATCATAATAGGCCTTGTAGAAGATAATAACAGTTTAGGCAGTGTCATAGTTTTATGTGAATGAAACGGCTCACCAATCTATAAGGAAAACTTACCAAATGTGCCAAAATGAATTCACATGAGTGAGCAAAATATGTACCAGGAATCTTGTCATCCCAATTGAAATCATCTGAATCCATAGCTTGAGCAGTTGCTTTCGGACGGCTTTGTGGAGCCAGGAATCTGAACTGAGGAGTTCATCATAATGCTCAAGGAGATCTACCAGTTGGTTAAACAATGGTTAAAACTTAGATGGTGAGACGACATGTGATGGTGGATACAAATGTATTATTAAACTTGAATCATGCACATCCACAGCTTTGCAGGGCTCCGACTTTGGAACATTGATGGGCAGAAACATATTGTAAACTAAAAGTCGATGCAGAGTCAGATGTAATAGATATATCTTTTTCTATTTAGAGTAACAATTAGGCAGCTGAACTGTCAGTGTTCCCCATGATCGAATAAAAATTGTTTGAGGACCATAACATGGGGGAAAGAAGTTAAGTTACATTACAGAACTTAGAAAAGAAATCAGAAAGTAGGTACCAAGATAACCTCAAGTAACCATCTCATCTTTGCTCATTAATTGAACTAATATTTTCTGCTGCTACCAAGTACCATACAAAGATGAACTCTGATTTTCATCTAGGTGAGTGACCAAGATTCCATATGACAGGAGACATCTGATGATTTTATTTCTAGAGGCTATTTCGATAAAAGAAAAAGGACTTTTCTATCCTTCTATTAGAAATTAGGACACCACTTTTTTAAGGTTCAAGAAAGAAATCTAAATTACATATCCATTAGAATCTAAGAGATTTCTAAATCCTAACCATCTCATTGTCCAAGGTCAATTACTGTTTCTTCTCTGTACCAGATTCCAGTGTTCCTGGTGTAAACCTTCACAGTGATAATAATTCCTCATTTCCACCATTGATCAGGCTTAATTATCAACTCATTATACTAAGTTCCCTCATGGAATAGATTAATGAGAATAGAGAATACACTAGATCTAAACGAACAACCATCCGAAGCACCACCAGAAAGCAACAAGATTGAATCCATAAACAAAGTTTACTTTAATTATTGAATAACAAAAGATTTCTTCTTTCCTAGGAGAAAGATGCTATATACCTTTCTGAAAGTTCAACTAAATATAACTAACAGATAAAATAACTAGAGTTGATAAGACGAAACTAAATAATCTTGCAGAAAAGTATCTTGAGCAGCAAATTGTCAACCGACTTGATCATCGCAACTTCCTTCAGTACTGAATTGTTTGTTATATCATCCACGCGCTGATGAGATACTTCTCCTACATCAAAAGGCCAGTCCAAAAATTTGAAAGATTGCAGGTTTAGAATTGTGCCACTTTGGCCCCTCTCATATTATACATCCACCATTTCAAAAACCTTGTACAGTTTTAACTAGATATTTGAGGATAACAGTGTGGCAATTTAGTATTAGCAAGATGAATTAAGTAACCTTTTGGATGAGTAGTGGTAAATCTGAAATCTTCTACATAAACCAATAGGTGCATCATATGTCAATGGTTCAAGGCTAATGGAATCAAGAAAGTTTCTGGTTTCCTTTTTTTCTATATAAACCAATAACTTTATCTTCTTTTAGCTGTGAAAATTAATTGACCCAATTAAGGTTTCTATAGTCCTTATGCCTGCACCTGAAACTGCAAAGTTCAACAGTTCTGAAGCGTTTGATTAGATTTTTGGAAAAGAAAAAAAAAGGAGATTTCTGAAGAATTTTTTAACAATATGTTACAGAAACTACAACAAATTAAGAACACAAAAGTGATCTTCCTAGTTGTTGTCTTCGATTGATCTGCTAAGTTACAGTGATACTTTTGAGGTATTGATAAGTTCGATCCTCTGATCACACGGAAATACTTGACTAAGAAACAGTTTTTAGCTCTTTTTATTTGTGTTGTTTCTTGTTTTGACAAGGGAAAAATAAAAAACATTTTGACGCCGTCTGTGGGAATCGAACCCACGACCACATGGTTAAAAGCCATGCGCTCTACCGGCTGAGCTAAGACGGCTTAATTATGTGCTTAAGTTTAATTTTTAACAATTTTATTATCATTTTCTATTGTCAATTGTTGTTATCAAATATCCAACAACAATTATCTTTTAATAAACTTTAAAATAATAAGATTAACTGAAGTAGGAAACAGTAGCGCTTGCTTAAATTTTTGGAGCTCTAAAATGATCTAAATTTTAATTCTAATATAATTAAGGGGTTAAATTTAGAATTTAATTGACGAAAATATGTGGTAAGAAAAAGGGTGTAATAAGATTTTATAGTACCCAGACCCGCAAGCCCGCAAGCCCACAAACCCGGATCCAATATGGAGTATTATAAATATCACCTAAGGGTGCCACATATTTTAATTTCTGAAATTCTATGGCCGACCCTAGGTAAGAGAGAGAATTCTCCCTCCTCCTTCTGTTCATATTTTCTTCTTCGGTTTCTCATCCCCTGAATTTCTGTTCGGCCAAGGAGAAGAAGAGTCTCCATCTCAGCAAGAGAAGCGCTGGAGAGGACGTCCCCGAAAGAGTAGAACAAATTCCGAATAACCCGAATGTATGTTCCCTTGCGGATTCCTAGTACATAAAATAAAATATTTTAGATCTACATGTCTTGATTTTCTTGGATTGTACGATCTCGATTTTGGTCTCATAAAACGGACCGCGTCGATCCAGCACGAACCGCGTTAGGCAGACGACCGGATCAGGGAATGACAATATCCTGGAACAACCTCAGGGAACGACAATATCCTGGAACAACATCAGGATTATATATCATATTCTGGAACAGCATCAGAACATAGATATGATCAACATATCCTGTGACAACATCAGGACTATATCTCTGCCCTGGAACAGCATCAGGACTTAAATAGAGTAAACACATCCTGGAACAACATCAGGATTATATCTCTGTCTTGGAACAGCATCAGGACATAACAAGATACATGAAAATCTTGCGTTAGTGTAAGTATTTTAATATGAATTACTTTAGCAATCTTGGATCTTATCCCATTAATGTGTTCAGATAACTTTGAGGTAAATTAATTAATCGCTCATGAATCTTCCAGATACGTCGACTGCCTGTGGTTTGTGCACTAACCACGACCAATGCCCTAAAAGGGGAGGATGCACGTGAATCATCTTCGTTGAACATCGGGAGCATGCTGAACAACAGGAACCAGGTAGCAGCCACGCTACCCGCCCTATATATTAACTCTGGCGGCTCCTAAACAATGGTCGGCGTCCTACTTGTGTTGTTAATCTTGCACCCTTACCACAACAAGGTCCTTATGTGTTAAATCAAGGATTTAGTTCTGTCATTGAGTCTGGAACCCGAGCCGTGTGGTCAGAATACGACCCGTGTCTGATCGAGTCAACACGGCCCGTGTAGGGTGGCACGGCCCGTGTGCTATCTAGGGTTTCCGCCGCCGCATCCGCCTTGCACGTTTCGTCCGCGCCCTGCGTCATACGCATCCTACGTCGTCCGCCGTGTACCGCCAGGTGTCGTGTGTCGCCGCGTCGTGTTCCGTTCACGGTCTTTGGCCACGTACTGCATCTGTAGTCATGCTCCGCGTCGCGCTGTCTTCCATCGCGCCTAGCGCCGGCTGTACGCACCCCGCGCCGCCTTCGTCCCGATCGCGTCCTGCCGGTGTCTTGCCTGCGCACTCCGCGTCGCCGCCGTGTTCCGCCGCGTATGGTGTTGACGTTCTCCATATTGCGTCGTCTGGGTTGAGTTGTTCGTCCGTCGTCGCTGCCGCGCTCCAGATCGTGTCGTGGTTGTGTGTCTGGCATGTTCGGTTGCCCGCGCTCCGCCGTGCACGACACTTGTCGGNCGTGTTCCGCCGCGTATGGTGTTGACGTTCTCCATATTGCGTCGTCTGGGTTGAGTTGTTCGTCCGTCGTCGCTGCCGCGCTCCAGATCGTGTCGTGGTTGTGTGTCTGGCATGTTCGGTTGCCCGCGCTCCGCCGTGCACGACACTTGTCGGCGTGCAGTCGTCGCACCTGATCCGTTCGTCTGCCTGACGCGGTCCGTGCCGGATCGACGCGGTCCGTTTTATGAGACCGAAATTGAGATCGTACAATCCAAGAAATCCAACACATGCAGATCTAAAATACTTTATTTTATGTACTAGGAATTCGCCAGGGAACATACATTTGAGTTCGTCGGGGTTTGTCCTAACCTTTTGAGGACGTCCTCTCATGCGTCTCTCTTGCTTAGATGGAGGATCTTCCTCTCCTAGGCCGATTAAAATTCATAGGATGAGAGAAAGATCGAAGAACATGTAGGAACACGAGGAAGAGGGATTTTTCTTACCTAGGGCCGACCACAATCTTCTGAATAAAAAATTTGTGGCTCAACCCGTAGGGGTTTATTTATAATCCAAGAGTCTAGATTTTTGGACAATCAATAAATTTTTAATTTTAAAATACCCATGATTCTGATTTTATTTCTTAGTTATGAGAATATCTTTGGAGGAGATAAAATCTGAGAGGATTCAAATTTGAATTTGGTTGTTGGGATATTTGGAAATTTCTGGGGAGTTACAAATTTTATTTGACTTCATTTCACTAAGCGTTCACAAAAACGAGAAGAATATTTGACTTTTTAGGGATAAATTATTCTACTAACTATTTAGAATATTTGTCGTTTTAAAATTACCGGAATACTATTTCTTTTTAACTAAATGACTCAGTGGCTATGTTTGTTATGCATCAATGATTTGAATAGTTAATAGCGGATAGCGATTAATGATTAAATATTAGCGACTAACTAGTAGAGAGTTAATTATTAAATTTAATAAAAGTGTTTGACAAATATGACATTTGAACCAGTTGATAAACGTAAAATTATTAAAAAAGATATAAAGAATTATTTAAGTAGGTTATATTACTATATCCTAAATTAAATAATTTATTTTTATATTAACTATTTTAATATTAAAAATAATAATAAAATAGTTAACCAAATGGTTTATAAATTAATAAAAGATAATAGAATGGTCACATATGTGTATTCATACAAATAACACATAATAATAAAATATTTGATGATATATTTAAAATAAATTTCAACTACTAGTAGCAATCCTATATATTGATCATTCAAATATTTCAAAATGTTAACTTTCAATTGCTTGTCGTTATTATTAATTATACGTATTAAATATTTTAAATAGTATATTGACTTAATCTTCGCACTCGAATAATAATGATATTGACATAAGTGAAGATGACATTATTTCGGACATGAATAGAAGTTTCAATAGTATTGTCAGAAAATCATCTGTTCTGGAGAAAAAGAATGATAATGCTATCTTAGAAAAGAATAAGCATAGGAGTGTTAAGGTTAAACCAAAACAAAAAAAAAATTATGCCTTTATGTATCATAGAAAACCTGAACCTGTTTACATGAAGAATATTGGAAGTAGTTATGAACATATTCATTCCGATATTATTTATGTTAAAATACATAACAATTCTGCTAGAATGAAAGATCTGCATACTTCCAGAAATCCACAAGTCATGAAGAACAAAAAACACTATGCTGATAATAATTATAGAAAAACATATGCTAAGGATATTACATGTTTTTGTTGTAATAAGTTAGGACATTATAGTTATGATTGTAAAACTAGAAAATATATATATTCCAATATCAAACAAGTTTGGATTCCTAAGGGAATTCTTAGCACTAACAGCTCTGGACCCAAAACATGTTGGGTACCAAAGGTATAAATTTTCATGCTATC
>LTAE01009931.1:0-17677 GCA_001647135.1 Pontederia paniculata
TTTTATGAAGAGAATGAACAAAGAGAAGAAACTCCTAATCCTTCAGCTTCAAAATTTTATAATCTTTTAAAAAACGCAGACGAACCTCTTTGAAATGGTTGCGAGCAACAAAGTGTGTTATCTTCTGTTTCACAATTGATAAATTTGAAGTTTGAATATAATATGATGAGAAGTGCTTTGATAGAATGATTTGCATTATCAAGAGTATGTTGTCTGCTTCTGAAAAGTTACCTGAAAATTATTATAAATGCAAGAAAATGATGAGTGAACTTGGTTTAGAGTATCAAAAGATTGATACTTATCGTAACAATTGCATATTGTATTACAAGGAGCATAGCGAATTAGCAAATTGTTATGTATGCGGTGAGCCAAGATTCAAATCAAAGTCAATTTATAATGATAATCAAATGGATATTCCTGTTGCAATATTTAGATATTTTTCAGTCATTCCAAGATTGCAATGTTTATTTTTATCCAAGAATACTGCACAATTTATGCGATGTCATGCAGAGGGAGGAAGACCTTCCTAATGGTATAATAAAAAAGGCCTTCAATATTGTGGCTTTGCATCGTCTCGGAGGAGTATTATTCAACTACCGGTGAGATGCACGACTTGTGACAGACGGTAACATTCTCGAAGCAAAGGACAGGTTTGCACCGCATATTTCCAAAGAAGTTTGGTCTTCTCTTTGCGACACATGGTAAGTTCATATTTAATAGTTAGATTAAATTTAACTTTTTTGTCAACACTTATCGCTTTCAATGTAGGGCGTCACCCGAATATTAGGAGAAGTCAACAACTGGCAAAAATAATATATTATCTAAGCCGGACGCGACACGCCATTGCGGAGGCTCTATTAGGTTCACAGAGGCATAAACGAAAAATGGTATTTATTTAAATATGAATATTATTTGTTATCGTTAATCACTTCAAGAAAATATTTTAATATATGAAATGTGATTTTTGTAGGAGCTGGCGAGCGGCGGCAAAGTTGACTTCCGAACGGTGTACAAAGAAGTTTACACCAATAAGAAGATAAACCAGTTCATCTCAGAGCAAACAAAACAAATTGAGGTATAATTTCATAACACTCATTGAAAATATTTATCATTAAATATTTGGTATCAAAATAATTATTTTCATTTATAGGAGACATACGATTTGCTTATGGCGGAGAAGTATGGTGATAATGCGGACTCAATCCCCGACATCGATCAGGAGGTATGGAAAGAAGTTGCAGGACTTACTAAAGATGGTCGACTTCGTGGGTTAGGAAGATTGAGTTCACAACAAGTGAGTGTTGCTTCTGTCGTTGGTCCTTCGTATAGTTCGGCTGCCGAACCCGTCCCTGCGACTATGGCTGGGATGAAGGACCTTGTGGTGGAGGTGGTAGATAAGAGAGTTACGCCACTTTTGTTGGAGGTCCTCAGTTTAATTCGCGGTCATTCTGTTCCTCGTACTCCTCCGTTCGATAACTAGATTATGTTGTGTTTGACTTATGTTGTAATACTTTCAAACATGTGTTATTGACTTAGACTTTGTGATGAGTACTTAGAAACTTATGTTGTCGACTTAGACTTTGCGATGAGAACTTAGAAACTTATGTTGTCGACTTAGACTTTGTGATGAGCACATTTGAACTTTATTATGTTTATATGTCATTTTTATTATTTTGTGCATGAATGAGTATATTTGATTGATATGATGATACTATGTTGTATATACGGATTTTTCTACAAATGAATGAAACATTATAAGCTGTTTTGATAATTAACGACAAATAAGCGACAGAAATATGATACAATTTTCGATAAATGACGATAATTAACGACACTTTAACGATAAAGTAGCGACAACACTAGCAACAAATTAACGACAGAATAGCGACATATTTGCGACGCGTTAGAGACCATTTTGTAAAAAAAAATTACCGACGGTTTAACGACAGATTGGCGACAACGTAACTACGACTTAGCGACAAATGTTTCTGTCGCTAATAGCGACCTATTTTTTGCGACAGTTTGTTGTCGTCGCCGTGTTGTCGCTAAATTATATAGCGACAAATATTTTTGTCGTTGAATCCTACTATTCTTGTAGTGTATGTTCAAATTCGATTCAACCTTTTATTTAATCTTTTACTTAGAATCACTGAAGCATAGAATTTTTTTTATCGTCCTAAATTATTGATTATTATAATCAATAATGAAATTTTCTAATACATAGAAGATTATCGGTTTTACTTTCAGACACTATTATAACTTGCTAGGACATAAAGCACTTCACCCAAATAAAACTAATAGTCTCTCAATAGTCAGAGATCCATTAGTAATGAGAATAATCTATCATTCATCGATAATGATGATTTCACCACGTTACAAATTACATGCAGATGTTTACCGAAAATAGAATTATATGTAGTTTATGTATGTTCAACCATAAGGCCGAGTAATTCAGGTGCATATATGTCATGAGTGTATATAAATTATAACCGGAAAAGAAATCATCTTATGTATTAACCATCTTAGGTAAATGTCACCAGAAGATTAAATATCATGAAAATTTTGGCTTTTGTGATGTTTATACGTCACCGAAAATCATAAATTGGTGGCATTTACGCGTAAATACATGTAACATTTATTTAACAACATTTTATGTTATTATTTGTGACGTTTAAGCATCACTAAAACTTATCATTTCTGGCACATTTTATGAACATTATAAATGTCACTATTTTTTTCCCATGATCAATTTATGTCAAGATACTTAAAAGTACGAATGCAAATAAAGAAACTTTCGGTTATATCAAAGTTTAAAGAATTTGGACAGTATCCCATGTCACAACCTTTCAATATAAATAAAGAAAGTTGAAAACCAACGAGCATACCAATGAGGATATCAAACACCCAAAAAATTCTACAAATTCTATTAAACCTCGCCAACCAGTGGTGGAGGAGCTACTCCAATATGTAAAGTGGCTGAATCTACATAGTGCTTATCCACATATATAGCAATTGACTAAACATTTTGAAGCACTTCAAAGAGTAGATTAAGGGACAAAATCAATCCCACTCGGTGATCACTTTCTAGGTGGGCTTCTTGAACCATGTTGGATCTGTGGAAGAAAATGAAACATGTAATAAGCTTGATGTCATTAGTGAGAGAAACTTAATTAGATTTTTTTTAATATTTTGTAAGTTTCAGATAGTCTTAGAAAGAAAGTAAGAATTAACTGTTTTGCAATAAACTGACGTCATTCAAAAATTGGCTTTCTACTAACTACAGTATGGATATATACTAATTGGTACTATAAGAATATTAATTCTACAAAAAAAAATTGTATTAATCGGCATTGCCAATTAGAAACTTCAATTGTTGAGTGTGTCCACCTGCTTTTATTCATTAGTTTTCAAAGACTGGGAGCCAGTGAGTCTTCAAATATAAAAAAAATGTTAAAGACAAGAACAAAAATATACTTAAAACCAATTATATATTTTGGATTATGACAATACAATTACTATTATTTTTTAAAGTCTAGCACCAACCATTGATTAATTAACTAACCGGCTCTGATTAATTTCGCACTTAATTTTGTAGTGATTAATTGTCCGGATCCATTTTCATCCACGGAAAAATACCTCAATGGAATTAGCTAAGCCTCATGATAAAAATGTCCATAGTTTTAATTTACATTGCCAAGGAGGTAACTACATGGGAATCATTTAATAATTCGTTTACCTATTCTAAACCATCACCTTATTCCAAGTACAATTCTGCCTTCATGTCACAGAAAGGTAGTTCACGTTTGAGAACCTAGCTTAAAGAAAAAAAAATCAGTATTACATCTCCTGATTTGGAGTAATGTTGGAGACCAATTTTTCTGAATTGGAATGTACTTCGAATGTACGGTCGACAGATTATTGGTTCAAATCTTAGGGGGTTGGATGGACCTCGGAACTCCCAACAGTTGTTTGGTCTAATGGGATTAGGGATTGGGTTTTACCATAATACCATGGGCATGTCTATCTAAAGAGACAAAGGTTATTGAATTATTCAGAGACAAACAACCTACAATCTATATATGTCGATTAATATATAGACTATCGAGATTTTTCCATGATTTTTCCTGGTTCAGAGGACACAAAAATAACTTTGATATCATATTTGGCACATTTTCTGAAAACGTGATATGTCAAAGGGTTAAAATTTTGTTCATTTTATGTGCCCAATATATTTTTTTATATTTTGGCCATATGAAATTTTTCCGTCTCATATAAAATTTTCACAATTTCGATATTATTTTATTCTATTTTATAATTGGCAGAAAAACTTCTCATTAAGTCAATGTCTGTCTCACACACACAAAATTATTACATTACAATATATATATATATATATATATATATATATATGCTTCTTAATTTCATCGGGTTCGTTCCTTAGGCGTAAAACCCTTCCAAATATACACATGATAAATCTATATGAGCGTTGTCACAATGATGACATCATTAAACTATCTAGGATATTTCACCAATAACTGCACCCACAATTAGACTACATGATACCAGTCACTGTTCATAAAAATGAACATATGCATCCTGATAACCTCTCTCTCTCTCTCTCTCTCTCTCTCTCTCTCTCTCTCTCATCTTGTGTGTACACTTAATTCGTATTAAACAAGACACATTGTAACAGAAATAATATTTATATTATCTGAAGAGGAAGTCAATACATATTACATTGTAACAGAAATACTAATATACTATCTGAAGAGGAAGTCAACATATATTATATATATTATTGACTTCCTCTTCAGATAATATCTTAGTAACTGTTCTATATATAAGCTTTTGTTGAGGCCAGCTATATGTATATATAATCACATCACGCATAATCGATCCACAGTACACATGAAACATTGAAATCTTAAACCTTCTTCATGAGAGGACCTAATTTACTAATCAATCAAACATTTGTTTCGTTTACTGATTCAACAGCGCTGTAGCATTTTTTCTCCTATTAATACCTGATCGGACATAAAGGATCTCACATCATAAAATTAATTTTCATAATTAGCACCTCAAAACTGAGTTGAGATCAAACATGAGCAACTCTTCAGCAGTTACCGTAGTAGCTTTCATTTGCGCCTTGGCTCTGGCCATGGCGCACAGCGTGACCCTCGCACAGGACTCTCCCGGCGACTTCCTTAGGGCCCACAACAGCGCCCGGCGTGAGGTCGGCGTCTCCGACGTGGTGTGGGATCACGGCCTGGAGAAAGACGCCCGGGAATACGCCGCCCGTTGTGATTTCAGAAACGGGGTGCGTCATCACGGGATGAACCTTTTATGGGGCACCGACGTCCATCACGCCACCGGCGCCGTCTACTCGTGGGTCAAGGAGAAGGAGTACTACCACTGCCACCGCAACTGGTGCTCCGCTCCCCACGGGAAGACCTGCAACCACTACACTCAGGTGGTGTCTGACCGGACTCACAGGATCGGCTGCGCCCGCGAGGTGTGCCATGATCACCACGGCCGCTCCAATATTTACTACTTCGTCTGCAAGTACGATCGCCCCGCTGGGGACAGGCCTTATCATTGTCATTAGACTGGTGGTGCGTGCCGGAGTCCGACGCCGTTCCATGTCCATGTGAAATGATGCCTTAAATTAATTACATGTATGCATACGTATACAGTTAATAAATGCTTCGTGTTATCGAAGCGCTTGCAGTTTAATTCTTCTAGTTTGTAATAATTTGTGGAAAGGTATGTATTTTGTCTACTATGCATAATGATGAATATGAAATAATACTAGCTTGTGATTGATTAACAAATTAATTAATGGCTGTGTCATGTATTCATCTTATGTATATATATGGCGAAGAAAAACCTTTAGATGGAACAAGAAGCCGGCCAACTTGATTTGTAGCTTCTCAACTGGTGGATCCATAAATTTTGAATTCGATTTTTCTTAGTAAATTTACTTTTTTTTTCTAGATTTATCTGTCTTTATATCATACTCATATGTTTCCCTTTCTAATGAAAAAAAATGTATTAAGCTAGCAGTCCATGTTATCAGAAACATGATAACCGAGCTATTAATATTGTTCACTCAATTACACATATGCTTCCTAAAAAACTTGTCATTTGACGAGGAAAACAACGTAAGTTGAATTTCCGAAAAGTATATTAAGGCACTATTTGGCAAGTTGAAAATTGAATATTTCAAATAACGAATAAATCTTGAAGTATATCAAAAAAATATAATTGAGATATTTGGTACATACATTTTGAAAATAGAATTTAGAGATTACTATATATTTTCACAAGTTTATAGAATGTAGGGTTTTGTGTTTTAATATTTTATTCTCAAAATATCCTGTGCGTCTCTATCATTAAAAAAAATAATTTAATTTTTTAAATATCACCTAACATATTTGATTATTAATACTTAACACTTCTAATTTCCATTTTTATGATGGAATATAATTTACTGATGATTGAATTATTAAGTGACAACTAGCCTATAATATACAAAGCGTTCCTTTTGTGTGTTAACAACGAAATTTATTCAAGTGTCACAATTGCACCTCTATATAATAATTCAAGTCCTTACTAAAATTCGTCGGTTCAGAGGGTGACTTGATATTATATTCCACAGATTTTTTTTTTCAAAATGCAATATCAAAGGGTTAAATATTTATACGTCTATATACCTAACATCTTTATTGTGTTTTGAACATACGAGATTTGCATAAATACCGAATAGGATCCTTGTAATTTCAATATCTTTGTAGTATTTTGTAATTGGCAGAAAACTCATCCCATGCAGCCAATGTCAAGGTCGTTGTATCTCACACAAATTAAATTGTATCTCAATGAACGGAACCTTTTCTCTGAAAATCCTCGAGAGAAAATACACATGTTGAATCTTGATCGATTGAAACTTGTCACAATTGATGACGTTTATTTAGATAAAGATTTCACCAAAAATCGCACCCACAATATATACTACATATTATATATTTGTGTATATATGTATATATAACTAAATCATGATTCCAATTTGTATCTTCGTAAAAAAATTAATTAGTAGTATGAACATATGCATGCTAAATAATAGATTAATTAATTTACCACTATAATTGTATAGATCTCTCCCGCGCGCATGTGTACACTTAATTTGCACTAAACAAGAAATTAGATATATGCATATGTAGGTAAGCATATATATATTGACTTCCATTTCGGAAAATATCCTACTAAATTTTGTTGAGGCCAGCTGTATGCATTTGTTTGAAACTTTCACTAGTTCTTATGAAACTTGCTCACTGTCATCAAGTGTAATACATATACAACTAAATCAATACATCATCGCGATAGAGCTAGAAACCAATCTACGTACGTACATATACGTACAACCATGCATCCTAAACTTACAAAACATTTGTGCATATAAACAATTACTTGTGTGTATATATATAATCACCGGCATCATGCATATCCACAGCATACATGAAACATTGAAAAATTAAACCTTCTGTAATCCAAAAAAATAAAACTAAGCCTTTTACGTGGATCCACCTAATTGATTAATCAGTCAAACAATTACTTGATTTACTGATTCCAACTACTGTAGCATACATGCTTTCTCCTATAAATACCTGATCAGACACGATGGATCTCTCATTCCTACACAACTTTCATATTTTAGCACTCAAAAGTGAGTTAAGAGCATGAAAAATTCTTCAGCAATTGCAGTTGCAGCTTTCGTATGCGCCTTGGCTCTGGCCATGGCGCACAGCGTCGCCCTCGCACAGGACACTCCGGACGACTACTTGAGGGCTCACAACAGTGCCCGGCATCAGGTCCACGTCCCCATCGTGGTGTGGGACCGGGGCCTGGCACGAGAGGCCCGGGACTACGCCGCCCGCTGTGGTTTCAGAAACGACGACAGGCACCACAGTGGGAATATGAACCTCTTATGGGGCACCGACGTCCATCACGCCGCCGGCGCCGTCGACTCGTGGGTCAAGGAGAAGGAATACTACCACTGCCACAATAACTGGTGCTCCGCTCCCCACGGGAAGACCTGCGACCACTACACTCAAGTGGTGTCTGAGCGGACTCACAAGATCGGCTGCGCCCGCCAGGTGTGCCCTGGAGGCCACCACGGAAGCTCCATTTACTACTTCGTCTGCAAGTATGATCACCCCGTTGGGGGGAGGCCATATCAGTGCCATTAATCCTGGTGCATGTGGGAGTGAGACGACGTCCCCTACGTTGAAATGATTCCTCAAATTACCTGATAAGATAATAATATACATACGTATACAATAAATGCTTCGCGACTTCGTGATATCGAAGTGCATGCAGTTCAATTGTTCAAGTTTACATTCGTTAATGGAGTGTGTGGATTATGTGTACCATGTATCATGATTGTGCTGAATAAAATAATATAAGCTTGTGACCGATTAATGAATTAATGACTGTGTATATGTACTCAATAGGGGAAAACCCTTTAGTTGTCACCTGTTGGCATATCGTATTAAGCAAACAAGTCATGATCGGTTCGTATTGTTAATCAAATCACACATATCAATGAAATTAAGAATTCTTATATGCACAATCAGAAATGTTAATATTCTGCTGCCGAATGGTTCTAAACATAATTTTAGTTCAAAAAATCTCATTTGTTTCACTAAAATAAGTTATATATATAGTAGAATGTTAATATTTAAATGTAATGTGAGAAAAATATTAAGTTGGTGACATAACATTCAATTAAAAATATGACAATTGTCAAGTTGGCATTAAGCGCATTTATTTTAAGGAATTATTCAAGATGCTATAATTTTAAATAATTTAAATGTTAATGATTTTTTAGGAAAAAAATTAAAGATCAAGTTAAATATGCAGTAAAATCAGGTTGTAAAATTCGGATCGGACTTGCCGATCCAATCAGTATCCGAGCTTCAAATCGGTCTATTAAACTCGGATACCTGTTGGATCACTTTAGACCGATCAAATCCGAGTTGGACTGGTGAAAACCTAGGTTGAACTGATCGGGTCCAAGTGTAAATTTTAATTTATAATTATGTTGGTGGTGAGACTTGAACCTTTGTCTATTAAATTATTTGAGTCACTCTAACCACTAGAACAACTCTATAGACTATAGATATGTAAATTCATAATTTGTTTTATTATTTGTTTATTTTGAACTTTATGTCAAAATGACAATGTCTTAAAATTATTATTTGATTGAGAATAAATTCATAATATTTTTTCCTTTTAATTGGAAAAGGAAAAACTAGCTCACTTTTATTATATATATATATATATATATATATATATATATATCATAAAAATTGAATTTATTATAAAAAATAGAATATATATATTTGAGGGATGTTTATTTTAAATTTTTCTCTTTTATTAACTTTTATTAGCATATAATAGATATTTGTATTAGTTTATTATTATTCAGTCCAACCATTCGGTCTAACCGATTGGACCAGTTCAACATGTCCGAAGACCTTATCGAGTCATTCGTCGGTCCGAATTTTACAACCTCGAGTAAAAGTTTGGCCTCCTATTATAAAAGTTACCCAATAAAAAAGAGTCAATTATCCCAAATTATAAGCGGATAACTTGAGTTCTGAATTGTTAAAGTATCGAAATTCAAACTGGAGGTTTTCTTAAAGCTGGAGTTTGATTACAAAACAATTGCAAGATAACATTTCATTTTTATTATAGGAATAATCAATCTGATTTTAATAGATGCTAACTTTTTTTTAATATAGAAAAATCAAACTTGAGGCATTGATTAATTCATAAACAGACTCCTACCGACAAACAACCATTATTTGAACGTGAAGAACCCACTCTTGCTGCACCTTGCGAAGGCAATGTCCTATGACTGGATGATTGAGTACTGCGAACCTGGTGCAGATGAACCAACTTCATGTGCGTATGTATATGCAAGTTCTACCATAAGGGAGAGTTGTAACTCTCCAAATTTTATCTCCTCCAAAGATATCATCATAATTAGAAAATAAAAATTAGAATTTTAATAATTTTAAAATTCAAAAATCCAAATATGGTTCAATGAACCTGCACTATTTTTTTTATTAATAATATTTCCTCCTAGTATTTATATTCTTCTTCTCCATCTGGCCCTAGTGTTCTTTTCCTTGTGTCTTTCGCCCAAAGGATCTCAAGGTGAGGCTTCAAGTTTTCTCTTTTATCGATGGATGATCATCTCCTATATGGAGAAAATTGCATGAGAAGAACCGTTACAGAGGAACAACAAGGACATGTGACGAAGATCGGGACAACAAGCTTATAGGTTATAAGTTGTGTATTGTGATGAATCACTTGTAGATCTAGGTTTTATATAGTTGATCATGTCCTAGAGTTCTAAAATTATTTGCAATCCTCTAAATATTTTTCTCATGACTATGATCGCGTTTTTCCTTATTCGTATGCCATCCTTGATCCATGTTCTTAATTTTTTTTGGAACGAGGGTTATATTGCTTCAAAATCTAGGTTTCATGTCTCCTTTTTATTCAAAATCATGTTCATTCGTCTTCTGGTTTTTCCATGTTAACGGATCTAATAGGATAGTCTTTAACCAAGTGCTCGGAAGAACTCCCTTTGTCGTCACAACTGTGACACAAGAGTCACGATCGTGTGAAATTCACAATCGTGAAATCATAGTCACGACCCTTGACAGTGAGCCCAGGCAATAACCAGTATTCGGCCATGGCTATGATACTAAAGTCACAGTCGTGACACTATAGTCATGGGTCGTGATGCTACGGTCGTGATCGTGACATCATAGTAATGGTCCATGATCGGTATGCGTGTAGCATCGTAACGCGGTCCAATGCTGTGACGGGAGATAACTGGCAGTGACACTAGAGTCACGGTCATGTTTGATAGAGAACTAGTGGTGAACCTTTGGTCACGACCGTGAGCAGAGATACACAGTAGTGGTCTTGCGAATCCCGATCGTGATGACTAAGTTACGATCGTGAACCCTACACGAATATGACACCAAGTCCTGTAAAGTTATGTTAGTGACACCCACAACCCATAATCACCAACGCATGAAAAATCATGTTCGTCCATGGTCGTGATACCCACTTCACAGACCACGACGTTCATAAATAAATTCCAATCACGATCGTGGCTCATGAGTCACGGCCCATGACCGTGAAATTGTGAAGTGATCCTATTCGGTCACGGGACGTGACTCTTGTGTCACGGACCGCGATACTTTATATCACAACCGTGAAATAGAGGTCATGGCCCGTCACTTAGCAACATTGTAGAGAGTTGTAGATGATTCTTAAATATTAAAGATTTATGTTATATAATTTCGTGCTACATTAAGGACATATACTAGATATCATATAAAGATAATAATGTTAAAGATTATGGTTGTCATGTGTACCATTGGGAGCTACCATTATTTATTATTTCATATCGTTAAGGGCCGGTGGCCTAGCTGCAGATTCTCTCACTTGCTCCTCTTACTTGGAGAGCTCCCCTCCCTATAACAAAGAGGATACTCGAACATCCTACTCACATATTGGGCATATTCTTGTCAAATCATGGTGAAAATTATATCGGATCGTAAGAGCTCTATACCGTTGACTTCATTATGAGCTTTGTATCGAATGAATATAAATGCATCAATAAATCACTAATGGAACAAGTCTAATCTAAACACTTATATATACCTAGACTATTGTATTCTTGTGAAATTAGAAATTTCTTGTAAAATGAGACACCCACAGATTTGAGAAAAGATAATAGAGGGAGTGCATTAAATTAGGATTGCATCTTTCATCTTCTATTGATTGTATCAGAAGCCTTATCGGATTAAAAGTATTGTATCGTGTTGACATATTGATCTTATTGATATACAAGAAGATAAGTCTACTATGGCCTTGGAGGATTTCTCTTTATTGTTGTTGAATCTAGGATTCCAAAATTATTTTGATGATCATAAATTTATGAGGAAGCTTAGTTTGTACTAATGAATCTTTGAATTGATCTATGAAAGATAGAATTTTTATGTTCAGTAAGTGATAGGTCGATCGAGGTTGAAGAATGGACGACCTATGCACTAAGAAGATATAAAGGAAAAAATCCTAAGTGTGCAGCGATCGTCCAAAAGATGTGAACTGGTCGACCAATGTGAAGAATAAAGACTAAAGAAATAGAGTCAAGTACAGAGCAATGACCAAAGATGTGTGATGGACGACCGAAGACAAGGTTGAACAGAAAAGGTCACCCGGTGAAGATAGTGGGCGACCGAAGGTTCTAAGTCAACAGTAGAGAGGTTGAAGAACGGACGCTCCAAGGAGAAGTGGACGCCCTATGATGAAGATTAGCCTATGATGATACGACTAAGGAAGAAACGGTCGTCCGAAGTTTAACAGTGGACGATCGAAGAGCTAAAGATGAAGACATAGGTCGTCCAAGAGTTTTAGAATTAAGATAGTGGACGATCGGATGATTGTCAGTATTGGAAAAGGACGTCCGTAGGCTCATGAGTTAAAGCTACGGACAACCAAAGCAATGATAGAAGAATGAAAGGTCGACCGAAGGTGGAGAGCGGACGACCGATAAATTTCAGACGAAGATAAAGGTCGTCCGAGAGTCTTGGAGTGAAGGCAAGTGGGCGACCGGAAGAATGTATAGTCTGAAGCAAAACTATGAGCAGACGTGCGAAGGATCAGCGGACGACCGATGAGAAGACAAAGGTCGTCCGAGAGCTGAAGAGGCAAAGCAGTGGTCGACCAGTCTATCTGACTAAAGAAGAAAATGACGTCCAAAGAATCTGAGTGTTGTTAGAGGACGTCTGAAGAATGTCAGAAGAATGAAAGAACATCCGAGAATCTCAGTGAAGAATGAGCGGACGCCCGAAGTACTCACAGAAGAATGAAAGGATGTCCGAGGATCTCAGTGAAGAATAAGCAGATGCCCAAAATACTCACAGAAGAATGAAAGGATCTTCGAAGGATTCAGGGAGAATCAACAGACAACCAAAAAAATGTCGAAGAAATTGACACAAGTCAAGTCGAGCGACCGAAGGTGAAGGTCGGACGACCGAAGTAGCTTGACAAATGACTTCAATTAAAGAAGCGGACGTCCGAGGGATTGGTGTGCACTCAGCGAACAATCAGATAATAGTTGAAGAAACTAGTATAAGTAAAGTCGGACGACCAAGGTGAAGAGTGGACGACCGAAGTAACTTGACAGAAGACTTCAACTGAAGAAAAGGACGTCCGAGGGATTGGTGTGCAATCAGCGAACGACCAGAGAATAGTTGAAGAAATTAACACAAGTCAAGATCGGACGATCGAAGGATTGGTTGGGCAACCGAAGGAGCTTGACAAAGGAACAAAGCTTAAGGTTCTGAACTGCGAACGTCTGAAGGCGAACGGCGAACGACCGGAGCACCGAACGACAGTTCAATTGAAGACTTCACTAAAGCAGCGGTCGACCAATGCAGTGGAAGCAGACGACCGAGGGGTAGGTGAAGAGTACTGTATTTGCATTAACGACTATTTTTCTGAAAGAGAGATTATGTCGTTTGTATAGAGTATAAATTATAATCCCAAGAGTCTTAGGAAGTAACTTTGGCAAAATTATTTAACTTGAGAGCTTTAGTGAAGAACCTTAGTTCCTCCTTCTGAGTATTCAAGTGACAAATCCAGAATAGAAGGAATTGTGCATTCAAGAGTGAACTTGTAAGATGTTATCTCCTTGTCCTCGGAAGAAAGAAAGGAGAAGAAAAAGTTGTAAGGGAGACTTCGCCCTAGAAGAAGGAATTNTCTTGGTGTCATCTAGATCCTACAATTGTTGGTCTTATTGGATCAAATGTGAAAAGAGTTCATAAATGACATTGATAATTCAATTCCTTATATTTTGATCTCTTTACTCCAGGCTTGGTGTTGAAACTAACTTATTGTTAATCTTATATTGTGAATATTACTTCAATTATTGTCACTTATTCTCATCTTTGGAAATTCTTCTATTGAAAATTATTATTGAATTCATGATTCTTACCTTCATATTATATATTTTTCTCATCGGATGTTTATTTGCTTATATCTTGTACATTGGGCGTAATTGCTACTGAAATATTATTTTTCCTGCATTAATCTTACGGGTAACTAATTTTGTAGTGGATGATAGTGTTGGTGACTACAAATTTGCTTGTGATGATGCCATGATTGTGCCTGTTAGTGTTTGAGTCATGTCTTTTATTTTCATAAGTTGTAATAATTTCTACAACTATACCAGATTATTTATATTATGTTGGATCCAAACACATGTTAGAGTTATTTAAGTCTTTCACACTTTATTATTTGAATTTGTTCCTTTGATTTGATAAAATCTTTCGCAAATAATTTTTGTTTTCATTGGCTAGTCAATATTATTAAATTATTAATCAAGAATTGTATAGATGTAGCATCTTCAAATTCATATTTTACCACGCGATAGTGATAGAGTGTAAGTTTGGAAGTGTTACAAGAGTAATTCATGTCACCAGCTTTTGATGATAAAATCCTAAAAAAATCAACCATCTTGGGCACAAAGGCTATTGTTGCATTCAGCTTTTTCTTGTCCTTTTAGATCAATAGCTTTATAAAGTACAATTAACAACCATGCCCTACAAGTAGGAAATTGACAAACATGCATGGAAATGCCGCATTGTGATGTTAATGCCATAATTTGTCTACAATTGTTATCATACTAGTGTTCTTCCGTATTAATTTGTAGTCATATTTTATGTTCGTCCACGAAATTTTATCCAAAGTAAAAGAAATAAAAGAACTCCTTCCTCGCCTCATTAACACCACTTAAATTTCTCAAATAAACGAAAACTTTCATGCATGATAAAAAAAATCGTGCATAGTTTGAATAGGTGTATTATTAAGGAGCTAGGTACGTGGGAATCATTTATTAATTTATTTTTATTCTCAACCATGATGCACCACCACTTTCCAATTCAATTATGCCTCAATGTTACAAGAAAAATAATTACGTAGTCCACGATAGATCCGTCGACCTAAAAGATAAAAAATAATCAATCAGACATCTCCTGATTTTGATTTTACTTAATGGTCAAGAATTTAAATATACGTACTTTGTATCTAACTCTTTGGTCTGATTGGCTAGGGGTTGAATCTTGGAATGATAATGTAATCCAATGGTTACCGCTGAATTAGTAGTATACTCGATCATAACATAATTCAAATAAAACTGTATCTAATTACTAATTAGGATATCGTAATTTCAAGATTATTTTATCTTCTTTTGAACTTAATTATTTTAATAATTGACAAAAACGTATCCCATTCAGTCAATGTCAAGGACCAAGGTGGTTGTATCTCACGCAAAATCTTAGCTTAACGAACGGAACATTTTCTCTAAAATCCTCGAGAAAAAAATACACATGTTGAATCTTGATCGAAGTCATAATTGATGATGTTTATTTAGATAAAGATTTCACCAAAAATTGCGCCCACAATATATATACTACAGTATATATTTGTGCATGTATAACTAAATCATGATACCAATTTGTATCTTCGTAAAAATTTTAGTTGTATGAACATAGGCATGCCGAATAATAGATTACTTAATTTATCAGTATAGATCTCTCTCCCGTTCGCATGTGTGCACATAATTTGCACTAAACAAGAAATTAAATATATGCATATGTAGGTAAGCATATGTATATTGACTATTTGACTTCCTATTTGGATGACATCCCACTAAGTTTTGTTGAGGCCAACTGTATGCATTCCCCTTGAAAATTTCACTAGTTCACATGAAATTAACTTGCTCACTGGCATCAAGTGTAACACATATACAACTAAATCAATACATCATCGCCATAAAGCTAGAAACCAATCTACGTACGTACAAATATGTACAACCATGCATTCAAAAAACTGACATTTGTGCATATAAACAATTACTTGCGTGCATATATATAATCACCGGCATCTTGCATATCCACAGTATACATGAAACATTGAAAGATTAAACCTTCTGTAATCCAAATAATAATAATAAACCTTCTACGTTGATCCACCTAATTGATTAATCAGTCAAACAATTACTTGGTTTACTGATTCTAACTGCTGCAGCATACATGCTTTCTCCTTTAAATTCCTGATCAGACATGATGGATCTCTCATTCCTACACAACTTTCATATTTTAGAATTCAAAACTGAGTTGAGAACATGAGTAATTCTTCAGCAATTGCAGCAGCAGGTTTCGTATGCGCATTGGCTCTGGCCATGGCGCACAGCGTCGCACTCGCACAGGACACTCCGGACGACTACTTGAGGGCCCACAACAGTGCCCGGCATCAGGTCCACGTCCCCATCGTGGAGTGGGACTGGGGCCTGGCACGAGAGGCCCGGGACACCGCCGCCCGCTGTGATTTCAGAAACGACGAGAGGCATCACGGCGGGAATGCGAACCTCTTATGGGGCAGCGACGTCCATCACGCCGCCGGCGCCGTCGATTCGTGGGTCAAGGAGAAGGAATACTATCACTGCCACAACAACTGGTGCTCCGCTCCCCACGGGAAGACCTGCGACCACTACACTCAGGTGGTGTCTGAGCGGGCTCACAAGATCGGCTGCGCCCGCCAGGTGTGCCCTGGCGGCCACCACGGCAGCTCCATTTACTACTTCGTCTGCACGTATGACGCCCCCGCTGGATGGAGGCCTTATCAGTGCCATTAATTCTGACGGTGCATGTGGGAGGGCATGGGACGACGTCCCCCACGTGAAATGACGCCTCAAATTACCTGATATAAGTCAATTACCTGCATTCATATACGTATACAATAAAGGCTTCGTGATATCGAAGCCCATGCAGTTTAATTGTTCAAGTTTGCATCGTTAATGAAAAGTGTGTGTATTATGTGTACTATGTGATGAATATGAAATAATATAAGCACGTAATTGATTAATAACATAATTAATGTTCATATCATGTAGTCATGATCTCATCTAAAATGATGTCTAAGAAAGACTTCTATAGTTGTTACCAATTGGCATATCGTATTAAGCAAACAGGTCGTGATCAGTTAATCCAATCACAGATATCAATGAAATTAAGAATGTGTACACCAAATTCTACTATACAATAAGAGAAACTTGCAATTAATTAATTTATCTAACCCACCCATATCAAATACCGGTAATTAATTTATGTAACGTCCCACGAACATGCGCCCCATGTGTGCACAAATAAATATTTGACATGCGACAAGGTGGTTCTCAAGGCACCATAGAAAGATGATGATATATGATGGTGGAAAATCTATACATTTAACGTTTAATACAATGTAAACAAATTCATAATCGAGTACATAACATAGGGTCACAGAACGATAACTTATACATGATGACTTACGTGAAAAGCTCTTGTCTTGTCTTGAGCTTTACATAAGATCTAATACAAGAAAAAAAAAGGAGAGATATACTAATTGACCATACAAGATTAACCATAACCATGTGCAGCATTCTTGTCATGAGCAGCGACACATTCCATTAATCAATCTTGTTTTTTTTAATGTCTAATGCTAAGGAAAAGTGTCCCATGAACTTGCGCCTAGTATGTAAAGTCATATA
>LTAE01009932.1:0-25038 GCA_001647135.1 Pontederia paniculata
ACAAGTTGCAAGAATGTAGTGTTAGATAACTTAGCCTAGTATGACTTTTAAGTACATAATTATCAGAAACAAAAGTGATTTATCAAGAATAGTAGCATAAAAAAAAACAGAGTGTACCAATTTTTTCTTATGTTTTCTATTCATTGTTGTTGTTAGGCGTCACCGTTATAATTTTTTTTTAGAGGGAAAAGGATGACCCCCGATAGAGCGGTTGTCATCCATGTATATATAAATCTATAAAAAGGTCATGTACAAGTAAACACTCTCGAAGAGAGAGCGACAAAAAAAGCGAGAGAACCGAGGAGTGAAACCTCCAACCCAAAACCCCACTCCCGAAGGAGAAAAGAAATATGGTGTACAACGGTCTCAACCTGACATCTCTCCCCACAAAAGATGATCCAGTTACACTGGAGCCAGATGGCCCTGGAACCGGCCAAGAACGTTGCCAGTAGACGTCTCCGCCACTGCTGTCGGTTGGGAGAAGCACGTAGTGGCCACCAGAAATCCTTTGCATATGAAGGGGATGCGAGCAGTCGGGCCGTCTGGCGCCAAATCTCCCGTACCAACAGGCAGCGAAAGAACAAGTGCGTGATGTCCTGCACCGCCTCCCCCCACATAAGACAGGATGTCTCCGCCTGGGGTGCCCAACGCGCTCTATATGCCCTGGTGAGAAGTCTGCCACGTCGCATAAGCCAAGCAAAGATCTTGACTTTTAGGGGTATTCATAGACGCCAAATAGATCTGCAGTCCATCTGGAGCTCTATCGGGATGGTGGCATCTGGGATCACCATTATAATTTTGGCACTATTCATAGTATACAACTCACAAACTTATATGTGGCTAACAACAAAAAAGGACATATAGATCAACTCCCTATCAGATTGTTTGGCAATCTATCTTAATTCCTTAATCCTAGGATTTGTTACGATATCTCAAAATTGACGATTTGTAGAACCACCAAAGAAACAGAGTAAAGAGCATTTAAATTTTGATATGGCTTATGAACTCCAAAACAAATCTATTTCAGAAGAAAATATGACTGTATAACAAGGATATTAACAAAAATATTGATCTTCGGATAATTTATTCATATATTATGCTTAAATTTTAAGGATTGAAACCTTATTAATATTGAGTTTTAGCAAAATATTGATAAGCATGATATGTATCGATGTAGCATTCAATCAATAACTAATAATACTCTATAATATGCATTTCGGCTAATTAATGCAGCATATATGATAAAAATGTGCAATAGCATCATCAAGACCTTTTTGACAACCAAACCATTACAATATGCAACATATCATATGGAACTAGCTGCATAGAGAGAAATAGTTAACATTATTGTTGCTGCCTTGATCCAAGTAAATTCTATTACCTGCATTGGATTTTGATTAATTGATGCAGCATATACAGTCCTTTTAGAGTGTATCATCCATCAATTTCTTGGTATTTAAAAAGAGTTCCTAAGAAGGTGGCTTTAGAATTTTGCAATTCACTGTTGATACCTATTAGGTTTAATTTAATAGGGTATTTATACCACGGAAGTCCAATCAACATATATTACCACCTACCATCTCCATCATTGTATCTAATTTTGAATTGTCATTATTTACATCTAGAGAAACAATCTAATTGCCAACACGATTTTAGGTTGTTGATTATGAAAAGCTGACATACAAGTTGCAAAAATGTAATATTAGATAAGTTACCCCGGTATGACTTTTAAGTACATACTTATCACAAACAGAAGTGTTTTATCAAGAATAATAAAACCAGAAAAAATGACAGGGTGTACCATTCTTATCTTATGTTTTCTATTGCTGTTGTTATCAGTCTCCATTTTCATTGGCAAAACTGTGACAAAGAAAATAACTCATAGATCAACTACTTATCAGATTGTTTGGCTATCAATTAGGTATAGATTATCTACGCCAAGAAATCTTGTTTAATTCCTTAATCCTAGGATAGTGATATCCAAATATTCATGAATTATAGAACCAGCAAAGAAAAAGAGTAAAGAGCATTTAGCTCTTGATAAGGTTTATCAAGTCCAAAACAAATCTAGTTCAGAAAATAATGAATTAATCAAAATATTAATCTTAATATAATGTATTTTTATGTTATGCTCACATTTTAAGATTCTGACAACTTATTAATATTGAGTATTAGCAAAATATTAATAAACATGGTATGTTTACCATGGTTCCATGATATTAGCATAGATTTGTAATGCACCTACATTGCCTTTGGATTAATCTGTGTAGCATATATAGTCCTTTCATAGTTCATATAACATATGTCTATTTCTTTGTATGAGAAATGACTTCTTAGGAAGGTGGCTTGAGAATTTTGAAGTCTTTGTTTATACCAAATAGGTTTATTTTCTTAAGCTATTTGTGCCATGGAAGTGCTATAGATATATATATCATCATCTCCATCTTTGTCTCTAATTTTGGATTGTCATTATTTACATCTAGAGAAACAGTCTATTGTCAACACAATTGTAGGCTTCAGATTATGAATTAGCTAACATGCAAGTTGCAAGTATGCAGTATTAGATAACATAGTCTGTATGACTTTTATGTACATAATTATCAGATACAAAAGTGATTTATCAAGAATAGTAGAACAAGGAAAGAAAGACATAGTATACCAGTTTTATCATATGTTTTCTATTCATTGCTATTGCAAGGCGTCACCATTATAATTTTGGTGATGTTGTGTATAGCATCATTCCATGAATAAATAATAATGTATAACTCACAAGCTTAATTTTGCCTAACAACAAAAAAAGACTTATAGATCAACTCCCCGAGATTTTTTGGCTATCAATTAGGCATAGATTGTCTAAATCAAGCAATCTTGCTTAATTCCTTAATCCTAAGATTTACTATGATATCCCAAAATTGACGATTTGTAGAACCAGCAAAGAAACAAAGAGTATTTAAAATCTTGACATGGCTTATAAAGTCCAAAACAGATCTCTTTCAGAAAAAAATATGACTGGTATAACAAGCAGATTAATAAAAATATTGATCTTTGGATAATTTATTTATATATTATGCTTAAATTTTAAGGTTTGGACACCTATTAATATTGAGTTTTAGCAAAATATTAATAAGCATGATAGGTTAACCTTGGTTTCATGATCATAGCATAGATACGTATTACCCCTGCATTGAATTTTGATTAATCTATGCAGCACATATAGTCCTTTAAGAGTGCTTATATCATCTGTCTATTTCTTGGTATGAGAAATGATTCTTAAGAAGGTGGTTTGAGAGTTTTGAAATTCTCTATTGATATCACTTAGGTTTATTTTCTTAGGGCATTTGTTCAATGGAAGTCCTATCAAGATATATATTGCCATCTCCATCTTTGTATATAATTTTGAATTGTCATTATTTACATATAGAGAAATAATCTAATTTCCAACACAATTTTAGGCTGTTAATTATGTATAGCTATCATACAAGTTGCAAAGTTTAGTGTCAGATAACTTACCCTGGTACCACTTTTAAGTACATGTTTATTTCAAACAAGATAGACAGTATACATTACACAAAATAAACTGACAAAGAAAACTTGCCAAAAAACAAACAACTTGGCAATGCTAACTTGCTGACTTTATTATTTGATAGTACTACCCTAACCAAATGAACTAATGCAAGTTTTTTTTTTGTGGGGAAAAAGGATGCATGTTGAATTTTTAGCTAAATAATTCTTTGAAGATACTGAAAATTTGTCAAAAGAAAAGAAGAGTTAATCATTCCCTTATTTTGATGATGACTAATATGTTTTATCATCATTTAGTATAAAGTAGAATATTGAGTACATGACTCAATCCCAGGATTACTTAGTAAAGTCACTCCACTTTGGATCGAAGAAGATTATTAAGTATAGCTGACAAATCTCTCCTATGAAATGAGTCATGAAATTCAGTGAGAAGGGAAAGCTATGTCCTCGGTATGTGGGACCATGTTGGATCCTAGAACTAGATTGTGAAGGAGCAAGTAGGCTAACACTGCTTCCATCATATGGACGAGTGCACATTTTGTTTCATGTTTCCATTGTGCTTCCATCATATGGCGATGCCAATATTATCAGAATTAAGAAGCCAGATTTGGGCGATGTCTTGACTTATGTAGGTACCCGACATAGATATTAGAACACAAAGTTCTGAAACGCAACAACAAGGAAGTGTCAATAGTCAGGGTGGCTTGAAAATTTCACAATGGCAATGAAGCCACATGGGAACTCGAGTCTAAAAATTAATTACAGCGAGTCACCGATAACAACCATTAACACACTCTCTCTCACTCACATAAACAAACTCTCTCTCTCTCTCTCTCTCTCTCTCTCTCTCTCTCTCTCTCTCTCTTTCTCTCAGAAAATCCCTTACTCTCCATCCTCTCTCATTCTTCATTTAAGGTTGTCTCCTCTTCTTGACAAACAAAAGGGGGTAACTATCCATTTCTATTCTGATTTTTCTTCTCTTCCTTTTTCTGAATGAGAAATGTTGTAGTCGGGAACCAGTACACGGTATAGGATTGGAGTAGAGAAAGAAGCTAACAATTGAAGAAGACTAGGATCATGAAGACCTCAATCTTATCGTGTAACAAGGTGTGTTAAATGGATCTAAACGAGGGATTGCATTTTTGTTAGTTTTAATACACATTGAAAAATTATGATCTAGTATTTCATCCATCAAAAGTCTATAGTACTACAATCTACCAAAATAAAGTTAGTTTTTCTGTTTAATATTCTTAGTCTACTATCTCCCTATAGATCTGCCTTAGGTATTGTTTGATTCACGTATCAACAATTTGATCATAATTGATTTGATCGTGCAACACCATGTCATAACCATATTTTGTTTCATTGTCCTCTTGTGTGTGTGTGTGTGTGTGTGTGTGTGTGTGTGTGTGTGTGTACACACGCTTGTCATGAGTGGAAAAAGGTGCAATAAAGGCATTATGTGACTTCAATCATGGGTTTATTTTGTTTTATTCATCACATTATCATTAGGTTAGAATCGTATTGAGGTTATCGTGGACATAATACATGTCGTATTCATGAATATGGTCAGACTGAAACCTTTTTGGATGGTCCGATACAGTCGTATTTAGCAATACAAGCAAACTAAAATTTCATCAGTCAGATTGTATTGTGAACAACCTCAATTGATATGTAGTATTCATCAATATGGTCAGACCAAAATCTCATCGAGTGGGAACTAATGTTGAAGTTCACATCCGATATGACCATATTCATCAATATAATTAGACTGGAACTTCATCGAGTCTAGTGTGCATAACCAATACGATCATGCCCATCAACACAGTTAGACTAAAATCTTCCCAGCTAGACCTCAAATCTGATGTGCATACCTGATACGGTCTTACTCATCAATACCTGTAGGCTAAATCTCATTTGGTATACTCCTTTGCAAATGTCATTCAATACGGTCGTATTTTCGAGCACGAACAAACCATATTGATGCCTCTAGAATTAAATTTTCACCATTCCTTCTTGGTCTTTATGCCCCATCAAAGAAGCCCAAAATATGTGTAGATTTCTGGAGATGAAGATAAACATATTCTCCAAGTGGAATCTCAAAGAATATGTATATGGACCGTTGAATACACTTATAATTTTCCTTTATTTATTTGGAGTTATTCGGTATTACTATCAAATAGTTCTAGTGTTACCAATTCATGACTCTGACTCTATCAAACTCCAAGATCATAATAAACTACAAGATAAGAGTCCTAAACCGAGGGTTGCCATGGTATACCTAATGCACCATCTTACTATTATCGTTAATTCTTAAGGACTTCACCTAAAGTGAGTTATACATCCTTCTCTAAATAGGAGTTGTCGTGGCTTGATCCATCATTCATTATTGGCATTATGCTATATTGTTTGCATGGTGTACCTTCTAAAAAGTGAAGAGTTGTTCCTAATAAACTAAGTTATTAAAGACGTTGAAAGACAACTTCCATTGATTTAAATAATGTATATTAAGCAACAATATCAAATCACATTAAACCATTGAATTATATTGAACTAAAGAATCATATTGACCTGTTGAATCCTATTGAACTATCAAATTATATTGAGCTATTGAATAATCAATTTATAATGAGTTATCAAATCATAATCAGCATTGGGTTTCATTTATCTGTAAACAAATAAATTTGTTGATACCGATCATTAATATGCACTTATTGCCAATTCTATCATTGACTTGTATAAAATCATTGTCATCGAATGTTATTGTGACCGCCTTCTTCAATATTTTATTGTTCTAATATGAAATTCAATTTCGATTGTTATTATTATGCATATCACACATCTGGGGTTCATAGCTCACGAGAGAATTGTATCCTCTGCATTTGGTTCCTATAAGTGCAGGTCAATGATAGATGGCTTGATGGTGTGCGACGGCAATGCTCAAATGACTAGTGTGCACATGGATTTAGGGATCTTTATGTTAGATGTCTTATCTTTTCAGTTTGAGCTTTGGTTATAATAAGAATAGTATTATTCCAATCTATAGATTATGAGACTCATGTATTACCTTTAAACTCTTAGACTCCCGCCTTTAAAATATTTCGTGTTATCTCTAGACCCCTTTAGATTTTTCCATTTTAATATCATTTGAATCTTTTCTCCTTTTATTTGTATCATCTATATTAGTCCTTATGAGGCATGATTTCATTTGACCAATATAGTCAATGTTGTGGCCAAGTCAATGTATCGAATAACACCTTCAGAAGTAGTCTTTGCCATGTGGCGAGAATCACTTTTGGGGGCGTTACACTCTACATGTTCGTTAAATCCTTAATCTCACTAATCCATAAAATATGATTCCAGCTCTCTCTCTTAGTTACTTGATTAAATAAATATTATCATAGAAATAAGTTATTTTCAATTGTTCAATAAAAAATAACTTTTTGTCAAATTGTCATCCATCTAAATTGTTTAAAAAAAGTAAGAAACTTTAATTATAAATTAATTAATTTAGGTTAAGGGCATTTGATAAAGATACTAACCTTGTGCGTTAGCAATGCCACAAAAACTGAGAATTTAATTGTTTTCTTTCCACATATATTACAGGGAACATTAAATGCTACAAAAATATTAATTTTTAACCATGAAAAAACAGGAATATCTTATACCACTGATTGGTTTAAATTAGATAATTTAACATTTGTAAGTTATAAGCTTACACATCCATGGGAAGAACTAAAAAACTGCATTTCAAGATTATGGATTTGTATCTACCTAAGAGAAAAACATGATCTAGCAGATAAAATGTAATAGTTTCTTTACTACTGTACATGGGCATTNCTTTTATCCTGTAGGATATTCAAAATAACAATAAAAAATTGTGGAACATTACATATTAATTGCCTCTTTCCAACAAAAATAATAATAAGATCAATGAAGGTGAATAGTTTCAGAACGTGATCTGGTATAATTAGTGCTCCAACTTGATGCAACGATATGGTAAACAAATGTACCAAGGTTTTTCTCCCTTATTAGAAAATGAATTTCCATGTAAAACTTACAATTTAGATTCATCTTATTTGTGAACTTATGGAGATAAACACTAAACAAAGAAAATTTTATTAATTAACAAGAAGAATATCCAACAAAGTTATAATTGAAAAGAAAATGGCCATCATTTTCTAGTTTGCTTCATTTAAGCTGTGTACAAGAATATGATACCTTGAAGCTTTCCATCGAAGAATATCTTCCGGAATTTTTCACCATTTTATTTGCCCAGTATAATATATCTTCATCTGTAATCTCCTTTCCATGGGAATGGAATCTTAAATTCTTCAAAAGTTGGATAATGTTGAATCGCATGAGTTGACAAAGAAAATCTGAAATTCATTTTGATTAGGTTACAATACAACTTTGAATTAGACAGAGAATGCTAAAGCCATATAAGAATAAAGAAATAACAGCTTGAAGGATTTTAATGAGTTCTGACTAAAATTATTTGCTATACCTAAGTACATCTAGGTGAAGAAATCACATGATTAAAAAATTCATTGACATAGATTTTAATTTTTTACTCTAATACTTACCCAATATCAATTTTTTGTTTCCCTGAACAATATCATTCCAAGCAATGTTAACCAAGGAAAACCTCAATTGCTTCCCTACTTTGACAACTTGATTGCAGTTCTCTACTTTTCTGAATGGCATCTCTATTGGAGGTTTGTTCGCTATCTTCCAACAGACAATACCAGGAGATATCTTGTCAAGGGCTTCTAGAAGAATCCATCTGTATATTAGAATGAAAATGTGTTATACAGATATTAGCGCTAGTTCTCTCTGAACCCAATATTCTGAAGTAATATGTAATGTATGAACTAATGGAACCACTTACCCATTTCTAAGATCTTCAAATACATGATTTATGTATGTTGAAATTCCAAGACAATTTAGCCACAACCGAAATGCACTTTCCTCTCTTGAAACTTGAACATCATCAGTTATAGCATCGAGAAATGAGATTTGCTTCATTTGTGATGATAATCCATTCCTGAAAACAACGTATTTTAACCAATTCTCATTATCTAGTGGAAGAAAATTAAATGTAATTATCTGGACCACAATAGGAAGATGTTCATGAAGATATGCATTGGCTACAAATAGATCTACNAAGTAATATGTAATGTATGAACTAATGGAACCACTTACCCATTTCTAAGATCTTCAAATACATGATTTATGTATGTTGAAATTCCAAGACAATTTAGCCACAACCGAAATGCACTTTCCTCTCTTGAAACTTGAACATCATCAGTTATAGCATCGAGAAATGAGATTTGCTTCATTTGTGATGATAATCCATTCCTGAAAACAACGTATTTTAACCAATTCTCATTATCTAGTGGAAGAAAATTAAATGTAATTATCTGGACCACAATAGGAAGATGTTCATGAAGATATGCATTGGCTACAAATAGATCTACTATTCAATTAAAGATAAAATTATCTGGTAATTCTTTTGATGAAGTCATAAAGATAATAGTCTACTAACATATGATTTAATAATCTCTTGATAGACTGTCAACAAATGGTACGAAGATTAAAGTATGAAAGTACCAGGACATTAGGCTAGATAGTATGAAGATTAAAGTAAGCAAATACCAAGACTAGGCTACAAATAGTCTTATGATGCTAGCTTTTCTGAAACATATGTGCGACAAAGGCAAGATTGAGATTTGGTGGTGAACCTTCAACAATGTCTTTGGAGTAAGATATCTTTTGCATCACATCCTATCAGCGTGTTCAAGAACTAGTTTCTCTTTCAAGAAGATCTTTCACTGTACTTGCATAAGGCTTGCGACTGTGTTCAGGAGCCAAAACATTTAGCAAACAAGCATAACCTTCTGAGTCCTGCAAGTACACACAATAGTGTTATCACTCAGCCAATAAACAGGTAATTTTTATTTATGCGCATATGTCCATAGAAGAATCATTAAATACTCGATGAAGTAAATGCTTTTATCCCACAAGACCATGACTGCTAGAGGAAAATTTCGAAGTGCATGACAATTGTACTGAATTCTAAATCAGATATTAAAATCTTGTTGAAATTACACTTCCTACTAGATGGATGATAAGTATACTGTGATCTAAGTCAGAAGTTAGAACTCTTCAAAAGCTTAACAATTTGACGTTTCAAGAAGAAAACACCCACGCTAATCTGGCAACTTGAAAGTTGAGCGCGATTGCATATAATTCAATACCAGTCTAAAGGGTAAATGCTGACATTTGATCTCTTACCTCAGTCCAAACCTTGTGAATGATGTATCAATTTCACATGTTCTATAAAGAATTGTTTTGAAGTTTTATTGAATCTTGGATCATACATAATTTTTGTGGACAGGAAAATTTAAATTTCAGAAGTTTATGCACCAAAATTGATACATCGCCACAACTAACCACCTTGATATTCAAGCTATCAGATGCTCAATGAATGTCATATGAAACAAAAAATGGAAAATGAATATTTATTGAAATCTTCAAGTAATCCAATCAACCAGTGCATATAACATATGTCTATTTCTTTGTATGAGAAATGAGTTTTTAGGAAGGTGACTTGTGAATTTTGCAAGTCTCTGTTTATACCAAATAGGTTTATGACTTTTAAGTACATACTTATCACAAACAAAAGTGATTTATCAAGAATAATAAAACCAGAAAAAATGACAGAGTGTACCATTTTTATCTTATGTTTTCTATGACTGCTATTATGAGCCATCATTTTCATTTTGGCAAACTGTGACAAAAAAAAACTCATAGATCAACTACTTATCAGATTGTTTGGCTATCAATTACTATAAATTATCTACACCAAGCAAATCTTGTTTAATTCCTTAATCCTAGGATATGCGATATCCAAATATTCATGAATTATAGAACCAGCGAAGAAAAAGAGTAAAGAGCATTTAGCTCTTGATAAGGTTTATCAAGTCCAAAACAAATCTCGTTCAGAAAAGTATGACTGTATACCAAGCATATTAATCAAAATACTAATCTTAGTATAATGTATTTTTATGTAGTGCTCACATTTTAAGATTCTTACACCTTATTATTATTGAGTATTAGAAAAAGATTAATAAGCATGATATGTTTACCTTGGTTCCATGATCTTAGCATAGATTTGTAATGCACCTGCATTGCATTTGGATTATTCTGTGCAGCATATATAGTCCTTTCACAGTGCATATAACATATATCTATTTCTTTGTATGAGAAATGAGTTCTTAGGAAGGTGGCTTGAGAATTTTGCAAGTTTCTGTTTATACCAAATAGGTTTACTTTCTTAAGATATTTGTGCCATAGAATTCCTATCGACATATATATTACCATCTCCATCTTTGTCTCTAATTTTGGATTGTCATGATTTATATCTAGAGAAACAGTTTAATTGTCAACACAATTGTAGGCTTCAGATTATCAATTAGCTAACATGCAAGTTGCAAGAATGCAGTATTAGATAACATGGCCTGTTTGACTTTTAAGTACATAATTATCAGATACAAAAGTGATTTATCAAGAATAGTAGAACAAGAAAAGAAAGACATAGTGTACCAGTTTTATCATATGTTTTCTATTCATTGCTGGTTTAAGGCGTCACCATTATACTTTTGGTGATGTTGTGTATAGTAGCATTCCATGAATAAATAATAATGTATAACTCACAAGCTTAACTATGCCTAACAACAAAAAGGACTTATAGATCAACTCCCTGAGATTCTTTGGCTATCAATTAGGTATAGATTGTCTAAATTTAATCAATCTTGCTTAATTCCTTAATCCTAGGATTTATTATGATATCCCAAAATTGACGATTTGTAGAACCAGCAAAGAAACAAAGAGCATTTAAATCTTGATATGGCTTATCAAGTCCAAAACAAATCTATTTCAGAAAAAAATATGACTGGTATAACAAGCAGATTAATAAAAATATTGATCTTTGGATATTTTATTTATATATTATGCTTAAATTTTAAGGTTCGGACACCTATTAATATTGAGTTTTAGCAAAATATTAATAAGCATGACAGGTTAACCTTGGTTCCATGATCATAGCATAGATATGTACTACACCTGCATTGAATTTTGATTAATCTATGCAGCATATATAGTCCTTTAATGTTTAGATGAACTGGTCATTAAAAGGAAGCAAATATCATGATTCTATTCATCTTTTAACATAGATGTAAGTCATAATTGACGATTACAGTACTAATATGAAATGGCATAGCATCAGCCCCTTTTTTTTCATCTAAACATCTCATACAAGAGCATTAAACATTTCTGAACCTACTGGGTATCTGCTATTTGGTACACAAAAATTGCATGTTAGATGTGGTTCTCAAATACATTATGAGGTTCTCGATTAAATCAAAATGAAAGGAACTCAGAGTAAGCACACAACTTTTCTTCCATGATCATGAGCATGCCGGGATGTACTATTTCTTTTTCTCCAATGGTCGATGAATACGTGCAGGAATTTAAACATCATGCCATGTATTAACATGTAGAACAAAACATACCCTTCCTTCAGCAAGGTCCTACGTTCCAATATTCACCAGAGTACACCCTATGGCCTTAGCTGAGTCAAGGCACAGTGTGTGGTTCTCATTCTTTTCCCATGGATTCAGCAATCTCTTCGTATTAATAGCCCGCTCGTCGATTGTTCCCGGAACAGCCACATTGATCAGTTTACTTCACAATCGAACCAAATCCCCCATCACGCATACTCAATTTGAACTCTCGCAGAAATCAAAACGGAGAAGAATAAGCACCTCACCATAGAAGAACGCCATCCTTGGAGATCCCGAAGGGGTTATTGCTCTGGGGATCGATGGGTAGACATTTCTTCAGGAAAGGGTCCTCTCCCGGGTAGTTGTTGATGCGATTCACGTAGGAGGCCTTCTCCGACTCGCTAATCGTGTGGAGAAGCGTCATCGTGGCGGCCTTCAGGAACGCCGACGACGAGCTCTTGCCGCCGCCCAGCCCTTGAATCTTCAGGTAAACCTTTTTTTCGTGCAGCAAAGCAAAACAAATCAAACAAACGCGCACTGCACCACGGAAACCAGTTCCAAACGAAAAGTACGAAGTCAAACCCGAAGGAAGAGCTCGAAGTCGACTTGTTCATCGAGGTCAGGGTACGAATCCTTCAAGAAAGATGCCGCTTCCGCTTCCGCGAGCCCCTCGCCGCCGATCTTGAGCTCGGACAGCGCCTCCGACAGGTCACGGAGATTGATCGGGCTGCCACCGCCTCCGCCGGAGTTGTGGTTCCTCAGCGCCAAAAACTTCAACAGGCGGAGAAGAAGGACGTATCAATATACATGACCAGAGAGCAGCAGCTGAAAACAAAACCAGGGAGTGCGCCATGGCCGCAGTGATACCTGCGATTTGAGGGAGCCTCCACCTGCGTGAACTGGTTCTGGAGCCATGGATCGGAGACCAGAACGCCAACAAAGCCGGCCATTTCGGTGGCCGCGCACTCGTCCCGTGATCTCCTGATCACGCCTCCGATTTCCTAACGCCGATGAGGCTTCCTGCGGGATGGCAAGGTGCAATGGAGAGTGAGTTCGGTGGTGGTGGTGGGAAGGAGAGGGATAGTGGTGGGCGATGCGGTGGGTCTTCTGCAGCTGACGCGCGCGCAGCAGAGCTGTGTGTGCTTGAAAGATGAGAGAGAAAGTGAGGGAGGAGAGAGAGAGAGAGAGAGAGAGAGAGAGAGAGAGAGACGAATTCAAAACTACAACGTCTCTATAATGGAGCGGGTATTAGTAACAGTACTGTTATTACACACGACCAATTTCGAGGGACTCGTTAAGTGAAACAAGGTGGGAAACGCGTGACTTTTGACTTGACAACTCTGCCCCCTTCGTGCTTAATGCTGTACGCTTTAATCAATTGTGTGTTTACTTGGATAAAAATTGTGAATTAAGAGCAAGAAAAAGCGTCATAAGATAATTGACGAATATTAATATTTGTGGATCAAAGGAACATGTCAATTTGGATGCACATATTTCATTAAATACGTACTAAGAACATTTTTGCTTCACATTATCATATATATTTGTGTATAAGCCTCACTGTTTTAATATTCTTAATTATCTAAGCATTGGTATTAGAATTAACTCATAAAAAATCATAGAAAATTTTGATAAGATTTTATGCACAAAATTAAGAAGATATTCTCTAACAATGAGGATGATTAATGCGGGCAGATTGCATCCGGCTGAAGACAAAATCAAAGCAAGTTGATTCAATATATATAGTAGGTTTCATGATAGAACTCTAGATACATTCAATCTAAATATTGATACGGTAGAGTATTAAATATTAATGTAATAAAAAAATTGGATTTGAATCGCCTTAAGCACCCTTTTGCTCTGTAAAAGAAAAAAAAGGTGGACCCTTTGTTTTAAAGACATAGCAAGGTTTGTCCTCTCTCTCTCTCTCTCATTTTTCAATTTTCCTCTTCGCCCATATTTTGTTGTTGCTGGGGTTGTGTTTGTGAGTTTGGTTACCTATTAATGGTGCAGGAGATTTTTGCCAGTTGCTCACTGCCTCTGTTATCTTCTTTTATGCATATGGCAAGTGATTCTCTCGTGGGCCCATACTGCCGAGACAAGAATTAGAAGAGGAGTTTGGAGTGGTCGCTCACTTCTCTCTTCTCCTCTACCTTTTCTTCCTTTCCCTTTTTCTCCATTTTCATGCGGCAATTATTTCTTTTCATGCATTAAACAATTGAAGAGCAGACAACAATCCTTGGTAAGTCATAACTCACATAGGTATTTTCGGTTTGGGGCTTAATTGGGTAAGTTGCATCAATACTGTAAGGATGATTTTGATTGATACATGGAATCTAATATTTTTTGTATGACCTTTAAAGGAATTTGCTATATCCTCCTAATTGTATCTTCTTGTATTCTTCTAACTCTTTCACAACGACATATATGATAATTATGTTAATTTTTTGGGATATTTTGCATATGTGAGTATTAGGACAATACAATTAGGGGGATGAAGAATTATTCTTTATAAAATTATATTATGCTATATTTGATTTGACATCTATTTTGACTTTTATAATTTATTTGAAAATAATTGAGAGACTATTAGAGAAGTCATGAGTGAGAGAGTGGAAAAAGAGAATTAGACTCGATTAGAGGAAAGAGAAAGGGATGACTTTTTAAGGAGAGAGAAATAAATCAAATTTTGAGAAGATAAATAAAGATTTAAGAAGAGAGAAAATGCAGATATTAGGGAAGAGAGAAAATGAGAATATATTAGAAAGAAAAAGAGTAAATTATAGGAGAGAGATGAGAGTGACAATGAGAAAACTGAAGGAGAGAGAAATATGAGAATATTAGATAATCTGGAAAAAATAGAGGAAAAACAAAAAGAGGATGAAATTGGAGGAGAGTGAACGTTATGATATTAGAGAAAAGATATTGAGAAGATTATATTTTGCATATGTTAGACAAGAGAGAAATTATAAAAAAAAGACACGCGAGATTTCTAATATTCCATCTTAATCGGACTACGTTTTAGGGTGGCAATAGAAATATTACTTATTGAACAAACAAAGAGGATTATTAATTATTTAAGCCACTTCTAACTTTAATTCTAAAGAGTATATATAGGTGTTCCCTTAAGAAAGATAGAAATTTTCTTTAGAATAGGACTTTGTAGTAGCCCATAGAAAATAAAACACATATCACAAAAAAATATGAAATTCTCATGCAAAAATAGAATTGACCGCCGCATGCAATAGCATCTAATTGTGGATCATTTTACATACTTTGAGAACATATGAAATTTTAGATGGATTAAAGTTTAAGGGATTATCAATAAATCTCTACTTTGAATTGAATCCTCCAAAAAAATAGATGTCTATCAGAATTTACCACCGCTAGCGCCCCCAGTGGGACTATTGCTAATTCCCAACATTGAGCAAATCCAAGAAAGGTTCTTACTAGTAGGAACAATCTTAGTAACCATCTCAGTTAGGTTATCTTCTTCGATGTCCTTTACTTTGATCCTCTTTTTAGCACAAATGTTCTCATATTGATATGTTTAGTTCTTTCATGATGCACTTAATCCTTGGCTAAACATTTGCACTCAAACTATCACAATATGTTATAGTTATATTTTGTTGTAGTCCAAAAACTCCAATTAAGCATTTCAATCAGATGTCTTCTTTGACAATTTTTGTCAATGACACGTACTTTGCCTTTGTAGTAGACTATATAATTGAAGATTATAGTATAACTTTCCAACTGATAGATAAAGTGAAAATGTAGCATGTCATTGACATTCTCCCATCAACATCTATAGCAAAAAATCAGCAATCAAATATTTTTTTTATCACTTCTATAGACGAGGCTAAATTAGATGTTCTTCTTAGATTTCGAAAAGATGTGTTTCACCACTTGCTAATGTTCCTTCCAAAGATTGCCCATGAACTTGCTAACAATGCTAATAACACATACTATATCAGGTCAAATGCACATCACATCATACATCAAAATTTCGATTGCATATGCATAAGGAACCCGAGGCATAAACTCTTTGCCTACTATCTTATAGTTATGGAAAGGTGCATATCTGAAGTTGATGGAGTGCTTAAGGATTTTGTTGTTAACATCCCAAACATGGATAAAATTTTTTGAATATAAGTTTTTCTATCAAAAGAAGATTTTACCTTGTGTGTAATCTATGTACATCACTATCCCTAAAATCCTTTGTGCTGCATAAGTTCCTTTATATCAAACCTTACATCGAGGAAATTCTTTAAATTATGAATGTAAGACATGTTTTTAGTAGCAATAAGCATATCATCAATGTGCAAGAGTAGATTGGAGTCATCCTTTATTTTCTTGTGATACAACTATAGTCATAGAGACTCAGAATAAACCCCTTAGTGATCATAAAGTAATAAATTGTCAAATCTTTTCTACCACCATCTTGGAGACTAATTCAAACCATACAAGGACTTCTTTCAATCCATAAACTTGGTCTTTCTTACTTTGAATGGAGAACCCCTCTAGCTAACTCATAAGGATGTCTTCTTTAAGATCTTCATGTAAGAAGGCAGTCTCCACACCTAATTATTCAACCTCCATATTCCAATGTGTTTTAAGGGCAAGTAACCACTTGAATGAAAGCATTTCTGACAATTGGTGAGAAGATCTCGTTGTAGTGCACTCCCTCTTTTGTATTGTAGTATTTAGAAAATAATGTGTCTTGCATCTGATGCATTCAACTTAAGGAATTTCAAGTTTCTTTTTGGAGATCCACTTAAACCCGACGAACTTTTACCTTTTGGTAATTGATTAACTCCTAAGTCTAATTCTTGTTAAGAGACTTCACTCCTCACTCATTGTCACAATCTACTACTCAAATTTTGCACCTATGATGTCGTCTCTATAGCTAAACTTCTCTAGGGACTCACTTATTCAGCCACCTTAAATGCATATGCAACCATGTCCACACAACCATATCGCTTAAGAGGGTCCTTTTGTCTATGAGTACACTCAACAATAATTAATGTCACATCTTCTTGTTGTTCTTTAGGTTCTATTTGTTATGAATGTTGAACTTGATGTCATGCTTTAGGTCATCAATGATTGGAATTATCTCAAACTTCACAAGTTTGTTAACATTCTCATCTACTAAATCATCAATCTTCACCTTCGATGAAATAATTGAAGCCTAATCAATATATTTCTTCCAAGGATGATCTCATGCTCTAATGGGGATAAAATTTTGTAGATATTTACATGGATGAGATTGTATTTAGGGTCATTTGATTTGAAAGTCATTAGTTGAAAGCTCGCTATACGGACTTCTTTGTGCAAGCATGCAAGAAAGTTAGAACTCAATAAAGGAAGAAAATCTATTTCCTTTTACAAAATAAAAATAATCATAGTTGGTACTTTTATTTTCAACACTAATGAGTTATTGGATAAACTATAAGTTTCTTCTATAAGGTTGGGTCATTAGAAAATGAAGATATTTAGGTGATGTAAGTATAAAAGAATGGTGTTAGAAAAGTAATTATCATATGGGATGGAAACTATGGTTGAACTTTATTTTGTGAGCTTTGCCTTGAGCTCAATGGCAATACCGAATCTAAGCTTGGAAAAATTTGATGCATGCATATTCAAACATTTAGTATTATTTTAGTAATTTTATCATTGCAAGAATCAATTTCAATTATCATTTACTTTTATTTCTTCAAGTCATGAATCTACCCAGACCTTTGTGTTCGTGTTAGAAATCTACTTGGAGGATGCTTTACTAGCTAAGGTATTGGAATGGCGATTATTTGGTGAAATGAGTCAATTTATGACTAAAATATCAACACTTTCAAATTTCACAAATCATGGCAGGCTTTCCACGTTCATAAAGCGCCCAGACTAACATATGAATATAACGAGCCACAACTACCATGATAGTGAAGTCAATTCTATTGATGGGAGATATCGTGGATTATGAAGAACTCTTATCATGGTCATAAATACCAATGTAGAAACCTAAACAAGGTGATACAATTGAGACTTAAAGATATAATGGATCACAATATGAAATCATGAGTCGTTATGGTGTAATTTCATAATTCATGAAGAGCATCATGACATCAACAATGAAGAGTCATATTGGACATTAATTTATTACCAATCACTATAAATAGTCATGGGTCATAAAGTATAACAAATATATAATATCTCCCATTTTAGAATTTGTCATGATTCCTGGTCCATGAAATCATCTCATGGATCATAATGGAGAATATTCTTATATGAAGTCTCAAAGGCCACTAAATCTTGTTATTTGAGACAGATCATTGATATTCAATTTCAGATGATCTTTTGAAGAATTTTCAATAGTAGAAAACTCCTAATCTATTCAAATACTAGGGATCAAGTTCAAGCACAGTTAGGAAGATATAAAAGTGTTTTGAAGGTTTTATTTTTCATCAAAAAGCTGATTATGAATTTCAAAAGAATTTCCTTGTTTTGTCTTGGAAAGATTTCCAAACCTTCTTAACTCTTTGGAAATCCTAAAAACCCTTGGAGGTTATAAATAATCATGTGCATAGCCTTATTTCGCATGTTGGGAGTTGTAAATATGAATCTTGAAGCCAAGAACATAGGAGTAACTTGGAAGACTGTTAAGAATATTTTAACGTGGTACACATGTAGAGATTCATTGATGTCCAAAAAGTACTTTCACTTCTACATTATTTTGGGATGATATTTTTGTAATCAAAGATGATGTGATGCATCAAGTGCTTAGTATTAGGTTCTTTATATTCATGATCCACATTATTTGCATGCATTATGTTATATCGAGCTCCATTCTGTGCTAAGTTCCCACTTTTGCAGCAAGTTCACACCATAGAACCTAATGTTGCCGCCTTGTACTTTTATTTTAGGAACTTCGGAAAAAGAAATCTTCACACCCTCACATCATGAAGCATGACAACTCTACACCAAGACAAGCGCCTGATGACTAAAAGCCAAAATGAAAAAGAATCTTTTACGGCCCATATTTAGAAAGGACATAACAAAAGAATCAAAAGGACAATATCGGAAGGCAGAGGATATAAGAAGGACAAATCAAAAGGCAGAAAAATATCTTTCATTCTATAAAGCTTTTTGGAAGGCTCACGCGTGGGATCACCACCATCCATCCATCACAGGATGCACCAAGACGACGCCATTGATGAGCAGCTCTTCAGGATGAAGAACATGAACATTTCTAATTTTTATTCTTGTATTTTATCGAACATGATTTGTAACTAAGTAGGATTATCTACAATTAGCAGTAGGTGATGAAAGATTGGATTACTATTCTGGTTTCAATCGGCTTTGAACTATTTCTTATTTTCATTTAATGAACTCATCATTTGATTTCCTTTTTTAATCGAATGTTGTGAAGAGTTTCCATTGAGGTTCAATTTTCCATTGAGTGCTTTGGGTCACTGCTATCGGGCAATTCATAACCTCGTAACCCTGAGGACCAGCCTTATTATGTTCCCTGTTAGTTCATTTGGAGGATTGACCATCACATCTCGCTCTCACATAGTTCGGTGGTGCGCTCCATCACAGGTTTTACAGACCTGTGATGCAGGGTTGTAAACCATTAGACTCACCTAGACTAGGTTCCGGATCTCCTTCTTGGTCTCCACTGCGTGACTGCGGGAAATCGAGATTCAGAATCCTTGAAAAGTAATTCATGATTCCTCTCTTCACTGAAATTTGATTTAGTATACAAATCTTCCGTAATCCAATCTGACATCCCCAAAATCTACTAACTCTAGAGTTCCTTCAAATCTCTAATGTATCTCGTATTTGTGTAGCCATGATCTGTTATGTCCACATTATCTTAGTTCATTCCTGCATTTAATCAAAAACTTTAAAAATTAGTTAATCTGCGTATTGACTTCTTTAGATAGTTAATCTCATTTTTCATTAGTTTCGAGTGATTAATGTTTGATAATTGCTTTCGCCTCCCTGTGGATTCAATACCCTGAGTACTGCACACGATCAATTGTATGATTGCAACAATCGTAATGTTGTTTGAGGATTTTAAAATTGATTGTCTACTGTGATTCACCATCTTACACATACACTGCCACAACTTTGCTGACAAACATGTATCTAATTCTGAATGACCTTTAGACACACCGGATCAAGTTTTTGGCGCCACTGCCGGGGAGGCAATAGCCCATTTTTAGGAAATTTTCATTTGGGTTGTGAAAATATTATCATTTCCATTGTTTATATCATTACTAACCATTCCTAAACCTGTTATTATTATTTTTCTCAATGATTTCCACCCTTGTTTCCTTTTCCTCTTTTGTTCTTCCTTAAATTTGAATGCAATGCATGTCAAGATCTCGAGATATCAAAGAAGACTGCTACTACTCAGAGCCTGAGAAAGAATTCAAAGGAAGGAGGAAGCGAAAAAGACTGATTTCTAACTTGCAATTGAGGTTCGTTGAATTATCACTATCTAAATCAATTGAAACAACAAATCTGGAGTCCAAACCCCACACACTAGTCACATTGCTGCTTAAGTATAGACCTGATATAGCACAAGCTGAAAGATCAATTATTCAAGTCAGTTCTGACACACTTGAAACATCTGAAACTCAAAAAGACCATATCACTATGGAAAAAGAGTTAGCAGCTCAAGGTCCAAGATGTCTGAAAGATACATACTCACATGTGACCAATAGATCCGGAGCACCAAGAGTTCAACCTATGGACAATGCTAATTTCTAGTTACAACCTGCCCTCGTGACTATGATTCAGCAAGAGCAATGAAGGAGTAGTTATTGAAGATCCAGCCCAACATTTGGATAACTTTAAAGAGATATGTAGAACTCTCCAACTTAATAACGTACCTGTCGACGCTATCTACATGAGATATTTTCCTTTCTCAATGAGAGGAGAAGCCAAATTGTGGTGGAAGAGTTTAAAACCTGAAGATATAGCAAATCGGGACACATTCTTTGCCAAAATTTTCCCTCCAAGCAAGACTGCATGTCAATTATCGAAAACTGAATAAGGCAATGAGAAAGGATCACTTCCCGCTACAATTCATTCATCAGATGCTTGAGCGCCTGGCTAGACACAAGTATTTCTATTACCTAGATGGATATTCAGGTTTCTTGCAAATTCCCATACATCTTGTCGATCAAGAGAAGACAACCTTCACATGCTCATACAGAACCTATGCATATAAAAGGATGTTGTTTGGTTTATGCAATTGCACCAACCATTTTCCAGAGGTGCATGATGCCATTTTCTCAGAATTCATTGAAGATATAATGGAAGTTTTCATGGATAACTTTTCAGTATATGGGTCTTCATTTGATAACTATCTATATAATCTAAAGAAGGTTCTACAAAGGTGAAGAAGTGAATCTAGTGCTGAATTGAGAGAAGTGCCACCTTATGGTAACTCAAGGAGTTGTGCTTGGGCATATAGTCTCCGAGAAAGGTATTGAAGTAGACAAATCCAAGATTGAAGTAATTAAGAAGTTATCATTGGCGATCAATGTGAAAGGAATAAGAAGTTTCCCACAACATGCGGGCTTCTAACAAAGATTTATAAGAGATTTTTCAAAAATAATTAAACCATTGACAGACTTGTTGCATAAGGATGCCGAATTTCATTTTGATAGACATTGTTTGGAAGCATTAAACAATATCAAGGAAGCACTTATCTCAGCTCCTATTTTGCAAACACCCGATTGGAGTCTACCTTTCGAAATTATGTGTGACGCCAGCGATCATGTCATAGGAGTTGTCCTTGGTCAAAAGAAAGACAAAGACAATACTGTAATATATTATGCCAATCGCATTTTGGATCCTGCATAATAGATCATGACGCACAGCAAAATTACACCACAACATAAAAGGAGATGTTAATAGTTGTTTATGCAATCGACAAGTTCATGCAATATCTGGTGGGATCAAAAGTAGTTGTTTACACAAATCATGTAGCTATGAAGCACTTAATGCAGAAGAAAGACGCCAAACTCCAACTAATAAGATGGGTTTTGCTAATGCAGGAATTCAACCTGGAGATTAATGATAAAAAGGGGGCTGAGAACCTTGTCGCAGATCATCTATCAAGGCTGATCAAACCTATTGAAGACTATTCCATGCCAATTAATGAGAACCTCCCCGATGATTCATTCTTGTAGTTTTCAACATGAAGCCACCTAAGTACGCCGATATAGCTAACTTTCTAGGACACCAACAAGCTTTCTGAAAGGGCTACATTTCACCGGAGAGACCTATCAAGGGAAGAAGAAGTTGTTCAATGAACTCAAACACTTTTATTGGGACGATCCTATGCTTTTCAAGAGATGTTCTGATGGGCAGTTCAGAAGATGTGTACTAGAGTCAGTAGCTTACAGGATCATAGAGAAGTGTCACAATTCCACATATGGAGGCCACGGTGGAGTCCAAAGAATAGTCACAAAAATATTACAAGACCGTCACTATTAGCTAACTATATCTAAGGATGTGAATATATGTGCGATAGTGTGATCGCTGCCAACGTACTGGAAATATTTCAAGAAGGAATGAGATGCCGCAAAGTGAGATCCTCGAAGCTGAACTTTTTGACGTTTGGGGAATAGATTACATGGGACCATTCTCAACATCTGAAAGATTCAAGTATATACCGGTAGCTTGGACTATGTGTCGAAGTAGATTGAAGCTATTCTGACCATGCATTGTGATGTTGCCTCTGTCTGAAAACTCTTTGGAAAAGTCATATTCCCATATTTTGGAATTCTTAAGACATTTATCAGTGATGGAGGAAGACACTTAGCTGAAAGAGAGTTCGAAAACATGCTCCGCAAATATAGGATCTATCACAAGGTAGCAATTGCTTACCACCCACAAACGAGCGGTCAAGTGGAAGTGTCAAACTAACAAATTAAGGCCATATTGGAGAAGATTGTCTCAAAGTCAAGAAAAGATTGGACGTCAAAACTAGATGAGGACTTATGGGCATATGCCGAACAACCTTCAAAATAGCATTTGGAGTCACCTTACCAGCTAGTATATGGGATATCATGTCATCTTCTTGTCGAGATGGAATATAAAACATATTGGGTTGCGACGCAACTAAACCTGGACATCAAGATGGTCAGAGTTAACCTCAACTTGCAACTTGAAGAATTAGAAGAACTACGACTCTAAGCTTATGAAAATGCTAAGATATATAAGAAAAGAACTAAGGCTTGGCATGACCAGCGTATTATGAACAAGTGTACTCAAGTCGGGGGACAAGTCCTCTTTTCAAGTCAAGATTAAAAAAATCTCCCAGAAAACACAAGTCTCGATGAACTGGCCCCTATACAATTCACATGATATTCAATCACCACTACAACAAAACACAACATTAAAGAAGGGAAAAATGGTCACCAATATGAAATTTCTTATCGTTAAAGATCATTAACGACCAACAAGTCTGGTCATGACCGATCGTTATAGGTGTCGTCGTTAAAACTACTCTCGAAGATAGGGCACATGTTTAAAGTGATCTATCATAAACTTAAGACATATCAACCAGGGTTAAGACCACTTGAAAAGGAAAACATCACATTCGAACCAGCCACAACGTCGTGAACACACAGGAATTTTTAGTCAAGGACATTAAACAGTGATGCTTACTGGAAGGCAACCCAAACTAACATCTAATAAATTCTTTGTTGTTTATTTGTGTAATTCGCAGGATGCCAAATTTGATGAGGCAGTGACCAACGAGTTATAGAGCTATGAATAAATCTGGAATTGCCTCTACGCTGGGCGGGAGTTTCTAATTTTCCCGCTCACCAACACTTTGTGGAAATTATCACTTTGCCACCTAAGGAGATCAGTCAATACTTTTATTCTCTCTCTCTCTCCTCCCACTATCTCCTCGTCACCGACTCTCCATATTCACCACCTCACTCTTTCAACCAATCACCACCTTCATCTACACCACTTATGGTCGCTACAAGAGGGCAAGCTAAAGGGAAAATATGGAGACCTAAACCTAAGGGAAAGCAAGGCACATCGATGACCAATCCTCACATAATCGACGCAGAAGTTTCGACCACCGACTCATCCACTGTTGGACCTTCACCCACGAGACCCTACGCGACAACACCGTTGTTAGCCGCACCGGCACCACATCTCATTCTCGAGGTACGGCCACTCCAGACCATCCCTCCTTCCACCTCGCTAGGAAAGATGATGAAAGCAAAGGCTACTACAAAGCCACCAACATCTGCACTTGTGACTTCCGACGCTCCAACTCCAATGCCCCAATCAACACCAGCCGAACCGACAAAATTGAATCTGGTAGCCAAGAAGGCAATATGGACCATTGCGGCCGTGATGAAAGCCCTATGTCCAAAGAAGCGTCGGACCCTTCGTCAAATCCCTAAGGCACCAAAGGTTGCACCCACACAACCAACGACGCAACCCGAAGTTGCAGTTGTCCTCGCGCCATCCATGAAAAAAGGGAAGGAGCCTGAGAAACAACAGTCAAAGAATACAAAGAAGGCGTCTGATGTGAGGTTTGTAGTGCTATGGGTTTGTGTGATGAATTATGTGTATGGATGGGTGCATATGAAATATGATATTCAAGTTTTAACCCTTAACTTCCTCAAATCTGCAAGTGCACAGATCGAGTAGTTAACCTCGGGTATCGTATCCATGGTGAATTGAAACTTAAAGACTAATCTAACAGAATTAACTAACTAAGAAAAAGGACTAATTAGAAACAGGAAACTAGAGCTAAACAATAAACTGAAAACTAAAAGATAAGAGTTTCTGGTTTTTAATTACAGATTTCAGAAATAGGTTTTAGCAGAGAATGACAAGTATTTTTGGTATTCTGGTTTAAGGACAAGGATTAAATTTGACTAATAGGGGAGTAAGATTGATAAATGCA
>LTAE01009933.1:0-15242 GCA_001647135.1 Pontederia paniculata
GAGAGAGAGAGAGAGAGAGAGAGAGAGAGAGAGAGAGAGAGACCTTCTTTTTAAGGCGTTAGATGATGTTGAAGGTATTGATACTGAAAGAGTTCTCTCCATATCGATCGTTGTTCTTGACACTTCTCTAACGCCACATTTAATAGAGAAGCTCCTCTGTCCCCCAAAGTTTATTGATGGGAAGAGAGAACAACAATATACAATTTTCTCATCCCTCTTTTAGCGTCTCTCTCGTGTATCTTGTTTTCCTTGTGGTTTTCACATTTTTTTACTGTCGTCTATTGACAATATATATATGGAACCTTGTGGCATTGAGAAAAATAAATTTAACTCTTGACTTGAAAGATGTTGCAATGCAAGTTGTGTTATTATAGTCAATATCTAATTATTAAGAAATATAACAGTAGAAATTAATTTGGACTAGAAGGTCAAGTCATTTTATCTTTGGAGAAGCTGCCTTAGATAAATGAATGGTAGTCGAGCAGATTATAATTCTCATCTCTTTACCAAGCACGTATTTTTGGCTGTTATAACACGTAATTCCAACAATGAAACTTCCATCGTATAACTCTTAAACGTAAAATTATTAAATATAAAAATTTATGGCGATACAAAGAGCTCCGGATTAGGGCCAACATGCTATAGATTCTTACTTGAGTTAAGTTTATGATATATTATCATAATAGCATTATGTTTATTTTTTAGCATAAAAAGATACAATTTAAGTCAATCTCATTCCTTTGACTTTTTTCTTTGTTTTGATTATTTATCTATCTATCTGTCTATTCTCGACGTATATAATATTGTTATTAGGTCCAACAACTTCGATCAACATGACGATTCTACAATGTGAACATCGTAGCTTACTTGTCCTTTTATATGATATTATGGACAAAATGAATAGAAGTTTGATATGCAATTTAACATTGTAATGGTGTAATAATAATAATTCTGACTTGTTCTATATATCTTGCTTATGCCAATTAGGTCATATTGTCAACTTATTTTAAGAATCAGTATTAACTTTGCTCTTTTTCACCTTTTGTGCCTTGGTAATTGATTACCGAAAATGTTGTGTTTGGCTAATAAGTAGCTTGAAAATTTCCATATTTTAAAGGAAAATGAGTGGATAATTTTTTTTGCACGTGTAAGCTTTCATAAAAAAACAATAAAGAATGAAATCCATCTTTCTTTTTAAATTAAGAATATTCATAATTTTATATGTTTAAACATACAAAAGTGCACGAGTTCCTACTCTTTTATCTTATCTAATAACAAATAAGATTATTTTTATAACTTATTTTTGGAACCATTATTTTTTTGTGTTAAGCTTGGTTACCGGTGACCAAAAAGGTTGACTAGAAATTGGCTCAGCCTCATCAAAACTGAAGACATTAATGAATGTGTGGACCTGTCATTAACTCAAGTAGGGACTAACGAATTCGTTGGATGTGGATCTATCATTATAATTAAATTTTAGTGCAGTGATAATGTCACAATAGTATTATTAATTAAGAAGAAAACATTACTTTCTTAAAACCACGCCATTAGATGTTAATCCGACGGTGTATAACATAAGTGGACCATTATGAGGTCCACACGTTTCTATTCTCAATGACGAATAAATGAGAAATTTTGAGGAAAAAGTATCATTAGAAATTAAAGTTAAAAGCTTTAGCACCAACGAGAATGGTAGCCATTCCTCTTCACTTAAACTCATATTGTCCGTCCACATTATGCGACTTTCAACAATGGACGAAGGATCTTTCGCTGGGTATAGGTTCCTATTTTTTTATTGTCGAGCTTTTAGTATTACAATTTTCTTAATATTCAATCAGGCAATAAAATCATATCGAACTAAATTTTACCAGCATAATTGAATAGCATATTACATTTTGAAATCGTTAAAAATCAATAATTCTGAATTGAACACAAAAAGATATTTAGTCAGAGTCAGTAATTTTTATCAATTATTAGAATTAGCTTAAATATACATTCTAACTTTAATGTAAAACAAAAATATTCTCAAGTTCATAATTAAATAAAACTTTTACCTATCATAAAAAATCAAATATGCTATTATTTATGTCATCTCATTTTTTATACATTTTAAAAAAATATATATATTTGTATATCATATATAGTATACTAATATGAAAAATACTTTAAATTTTAGAAAAAAAAGAATATAATTAAGAATCTTGGTATAAAAGAATAAATAAATAAATAAATTAACTAAAAGTTGAATACAAATTTAATTTAGAATTAATCAAATTTTCAAAATATTTAAAACTTCACATTATGAATTATTAACAATATCAAATTATAGCATAATTTAGTTCAAAATATATATTAAACTAATTATAGTCTTATATGGATGATTTAACATAAAATATTTTTTTAATCATGTTTGGAATATAAATTTTGAAGTTTAAATTTAAAAATATAAAAAATAATTATTTAAATCGATTGACCTTATCTAAGTTTGGATTGAATTGAATTTTATTTTTTAGTGACTTGGGTTCATTTATACAATTTAGTTTGTAAAAATTAAATAATTTTTTTTCAAATTTAATTATATAATAATCAAATTAGTATCAATCGTGATTCAAATGAGTACTTGATATGAAAATACATAATCTTTTAAAATATAAATAAAATGAGATGACAAAAAATAGTAGCATAAAAGATAGTTTAGTTACAAATTTAAAATCGGATAATATTTGTATTATAAAATTAAATATATTTAGATTAATGTTAAAGTTGGTGAATAATCGATAAAAAATATTCTCTTAATATTTAAATTTATAAAATATCTTAAAATAATAATAATATTATACTCGTGAGATAATAAGAGGCTATATCATCGACGATATCGTAAATTAGGAGGTTATACATTGCTCCATTCGTTCAATATCGAAAGTTCAAAAACTGAAAGAAATCCCGTGGCATCATATGCGAGCAACCGAAGAGACATAAGAGGAAATTAAACGCGTGCGGCTAAAGAAAGCATGTCGTAAAAACGGAAAGTGAAATAAATATGGAAATACGTAAAAAAACGCTAAGAGATTAAAAAAATGGCAATATGAAAATGGAAAGAACTAAAAAGGAAAACAAAAAGAAAATAATAAATATGAAGATCAGCAATTAAAGGGAAAAGAGGAGACGGAATAGAAAGGGAAACAAAATAGGAAAAATGGAAATAAAAGGAAAGAAATAATAGTTACTTGAGCAGAAAGACAAAACAAATATTGTGAAACAAATATAAATTAAATTATTGTGAATACCATTATTTTAAACACATAAATTAAAGTTTTTTTAATTTTTTACGACAATAGTTTATTATTAATATGTTAGTATAAAGTTTTTTTCATTTTCTTATATTACACTTTTAAAATACTATAATAAATAATATTATTTAAAAGAATCCGGTTGTCGTCAGTTGAAACATCTGCCTACTACCAACTTCCCGCCGTGCAGGATTTTATATAAAACCCACGAGAGCCCTTTCCGGAAAAAACCCTATTCCTCCGATCTCGTCTTCCACCGGAGATGGCCTTCTCCGCCGCAAACACGCACGCAACCGCGGTCTTTCCTCTCTCTGGTCGCCGCCATTCGCCCCGCATCTCCTCCTCCGGCGGCCTCTTCTTCAGCGGAGCTGCCCGACCGGACCTTGGCCCCGGGCGAATCGCCCTCAGGGCCCGGCGGCTCCCCGTGGTGCTTCGGGCCGCGTGCGAGAAGGTTGTCGGCATCGACCTCGGCACCACAAACTCGGTCGTGACGGCCATGGAGGACGGGAAGCCGATCATTGTCACCAACGCCGAGGGGCACCGCACGACGCCCTCCGTCGTCGCGTACAATAATAAAGGGGACCGGCTCGTCGGTCGGGTCGCCAAGAGGCAGGCGGTGGTGAACCCGGAGAACACGTTCTTCTCGGTGAAGCGCTTCATCGGGCGCAAGATGGCGGCGGTGGACGAGGAGTCGAAGCAGGTCTCCTACCGGGTAGTCGGGGATGACAACGGGAACGTCAAAATCGAGTGCCCCGCCATCGGAAGGCAGTTTGCTGTTGAGGAGATCTCGGCCCAGGTTCATTGCTTCCCTTAATTCCCTTCTATGCGGCAGGTCTTTGATTTTGTTGGATGTGATGTGCTTGATGGTCGACGCTGTTGGCATCAAAAATTGATTCATCAGTTTGTTGCCAAAATCTTTGAACGTTCTTCGTTATGATTAGTAGTGTTAATTGTTATGATAACTACATAATTGGAGAACACATGAGTAGGAAGAGTATATTTGGTCAGAGCTGCCATTATATGTTCTTGTAGGAACGATAATTACGCAGAGGACATTGTCTTTTCAAGTGGATGAATTAAGTTACATGACCTTCTATTGAAGTAAGTTTCAAGGATACTAGTCTGATTCACATTTCATGTAGTTGATTATACTTTGAATGATTGTTGGAATTCTCTTGTATATCTGGCTATTGGAGAATTGGACACTGAAATCAGCTTGTGTTCATTTTAATTTTTTCTCTACAACTCCAGATTGTTATGCTCTGTCTTTCAGGTTTTGAGGAAGCTTGTGGATGATGCATCCAAGTTCTTAAATGAAAAGGTTACTAAGGCTGTGGTGACAGTTCCTGCATATTTCAATGACTCCCAGAGAACTGCAACTAAAGACGCTGGACGGATTGCTGGTTTAGAAGTTCTTCGTATCATTAGTGAACCAACTGCTGCATCTTTAGCGTATGGTTTTGAAAAGAAGAACAATGAGACGATCCTTGTGTTCGACTTGGGGGGCGGCACATTTGATGTTTCAGGTATGTAGAAAGTTTTGCGTTACTTGTATATGTGATTAAAGCTTTTCCTAGTTCTTCCCATAGAATTTCACGTTATGGGATTACTATATCATGTCACCTTTTAAATAGACCTCTGAGAAACTAAGGCATATGTCAAATGGTCTGTAGATATACAAGGGTTTCTTGGCTTTGATGTCCTCTAGAGGATAACAGTCGATTAAATTATTTGTATGTTCTTTTTATTACTAGGTATCATTAGTCACTGGACCGCATTTTTCTACTATTTTAGAATGTTTTACTTTGTTCAGGACTATAAATTAGTGCACTTGCTAGTTTTATTGTCTTTGTAGTCCTCGAATTTTTGTTTAAGAATTTTAATGACCTTTGTGAAAGTTCTTGAACCTTTAGTCATATTTACCACATTTGGGTTCCAAATAAACAGTATGCTGTCCATTCTCCTTTTGTATCAATTAAAGTAGTTAGATTATGCTGCAGTTGTTGAGGTCGGAAATGGTGCATTTGAAGTTCTCTCTACATCAGGGGATACACATCTTGGTGGTGATGATTTTGATAAGGTTAGTTCAATAGTGTTAGCTCAAGATATTGAACTTGTTGTGCTTCCAGTTGTTTCGCCTTCTTAAAGGTCACTGCTAATTTATGTTACTCCTGGTCTTTTCCTTGTTTATCTTTCTTTGTTCTTTTTTTCCTGTGTGGTGAGACCATTTCAATTATTCATACAAAAGAGTAAGCATTCACATTTCACTATTTAATTGACTTGGCAACACCAATTCAATTCATTTCGTTTACAAGGGAGGCCCATGGACATAGTAAATAAAGGGGTGCAGAAAACCCACCTCTTGGTCTACTTGCAAGTTGTCTGCCATGTTCTTGACACTTGCAATGTAAATCTGTTCATAGTTTGTTCATTTGAAACAAAAAGAAACACTATTTGTAATAACGATAACATTTATTTTATTAATTTTAACAGAAAATAGTGGACTGGCTTGCAGTAAACTTTAAGAATGATGAAAATATAGACCTTCTGAATGATAAACAAGCCCTTCGACGGCTTAAGGAAGCAGCGGAGAAGGCCAAAATGGAATTGTCATCCGTAACTCAGACAACTATTATGTAAATTTTTCAATAATCCTTTTTTATTTGTTGACTTCCTTCTGTTTTCTGAGTTTCATTTCTTGTTTATTCTTTTCCTTTGATAGTTTACCATTTATTGCTACAACTGATGATGGTCCAAAGCACATCGGGACAACATTATCGAGGCCCAAGTTCGAAGAGCTATGTTCTGATCTTCTTGACCGGTAGTACGATTTTCTTATCTCTTTTGTTTGTGCAGAAGGAATAGTCCGAACAATCTTTATCTCAATCTTCATTTTGGTTGACGTAGATATCAACATTTTCGGCATTTTGAACCCAATATTCAGGATGCTAAAATAACAAATTATAGTCCTGTAGTTTCGAATAATTTAAGTTTAGCTCTAAGTAGACATGAATTCCATTCTTGAACAGGAATTATGTTTTAAAATCTTGAACTTTTGGCATGCTTGTCGATGAGGTTGTTGTCTCTTTTGCTCCGTGAAATTAATGCACTGAGATTTCAAGTTACTTGTGATTAATATTTATATCTACTTGGATAACTGTGTATTTGCTTGAGATTATCAGAGCAAGTATCCGATTGTAAAACTGCCGAGTGGATAGAGCTTCTTATGATCGCAATATTCAGTTCAAAGAAATTCGTAAACTTTCTTCTTCATATATGCCTAGATATCTTTTATACCTAACCAACCAGTCGTTCACTTACTGTCTTTTTTCGTGTCATTAGGCTTAGGAAACCAGTGGACAACGCCTTGAAAGATGCAAAACTATCCATAAGTGACTTGGATGAAGTTATTCTTGTGGGAGGATCATCTCGTATCCCTGCTGTTCAGGAACTGGTGAAGAAGATGACTGGAAAGGATCCTAATGTTACTGTTAATCCTGATGAAGTTGTTGCTCTCGGTGCCGCAGTCCATGTCGGTTTGATTGTTTTAATCTTTCTGTATTTTAATGTGTCTGGTGATTATCTGTCATGTTAAGGCTGATTCTCAGAAGACATAAGTCTCATGAAATCTCGTACATTTGTGCTTTTGATATTTTTTGTGCATTTGAAAAATGTGAGTTTGCTATTTACCTGCTTATCACAGTGGAAGGTTCCACAGAAAAATGCTTTATGGCAATAGTTAGACAAAACCTTTTTTTTCTGGTAAACAGTTAAACAAAATCTTTGCATTTTATGCTTTGGTAGGATGGTACTTTCTTGTTTTCATGACATGGCACCCGTTAACATTTTAGCGTATGATTAATGTCATAATTTATACACACTGTTGTTTTGTATTTCACTGCATATTCCTGTTTTCTTGTTTCAAATAAGTTTATGATTTAGCTAAATTTTATTTGACAATTGACTATAGCATCCTGTCAAGATCTTTTAGATCATGTACTGCTTCTTTGACATTTGGTGCTTTCAGTTTTATTTGATACCAAGTGGTCTGAATTACTAGGATTACAAAGTTTTTCACATAGGATATGGTTTCTTTCTTTTCTGCATCATACACAGATATCTTAATCTGTTTTTGTCTAGCTCTCTTGTTACTATTTCTTTTCTTTTATTACCCGTTGTTTTTCTCTCATAGAATAGTAATTTTATTACTCGTTGCCTTTGTCTCAAAGAATAGTAATTTTAATCTCTGAAATACAGTACAACACTGTAAATATTGTAGCCAGTGTTTCGTGGAGCGTTTTTTTTTCTGAACAGTTTGCTGAATCAATTTACTACCTTTGCTTGAAGTAATTTTTGTAGTTAAACATTTTTCAGGCAGGTGCTTTGACTGGAGATGTGAGTGACGTAGTTCTTCTAGATGTCACTCCCCTGTCTTTGGGGGTTAAAACCTTGGGTGATGTGATGACAAAGATCATATCAAGAAATACAAGACTGCCAACATCCCGAGTAAAACGTTTCACCACTACTAGAGATGGACAGTCTGATGTCAATATAAATGTACTTCAAGGCGAAAGAGAATTTGCGAGAGACAACATATCACTTGGAAGTTTCGACCTTGCTGGAATCCCTCCTGCTCCAATAGGAGACCCAACGATAGAAGTTGAATTCAAAATTGATTTAAATGGTATTCTATCTGTCACTGCCGTCGATAAACGAAGTGGGAAAAAGAACGACATCAGGATAACTGGAGCAAGCACCCTGTCAAGTGAGGAGGTACTGTTAAGTTCACGGGAAAACAATGTTATCATGCGTGTACTAAGGATGTTGGTAGTATAAGTGTTTCAATTCTTTTCATTTGTGATGATAAAAGTTTTCTCTTGATTTCAGGTGGACAGAATGGTAAAGGAAGCTGAGAAGTTTGCAAAAGAGGACAAGAGGAAGAGGGATGCTGTTGACATCAAGAACCAGGCAATATCAATTATGTACCAGATAAAGAAACACATGAAGGAGTTGGATGATTCTTCATCTGTGAAGAGAGATGTGGAAGAAATACTTGAATATTTCGAAAGTTGCATCACTAGCGACTCGCGCACGATTACCGTCATTCAGGAGTTGATGGAGCTATGTGAATTTCTCTGCAACTAGCCTGGTGCAGATTTTACTGATTATTAGGAAGTTTTCACTTTCATATAGTTGAGAATAGATGTTGCATGATGCTTCAATCATTCTTACTTAATTAGCTTTATGAGTCAAAGTGAAAAGTGACAATCACACTAAAGATATTTTGTGTGCTCACAAAATACTAAATTAATCGTGATATTCATCACAAAATATTTTTACATGAATAATATTAGATTGAAACGCTACAAATAAGGACATATATAGTTGTCGAAGACATAGCAACTAATTCGTAGATGCGGGCAACGCTTTTGCAAAAAATCCGGAACATGGTTTGTTTCTTAATCTTCCAAGAGAAGACCAAATCCGAGAGTGATGAAGTACCCTATTGTGTATCTTCGATTTCTCATGTAGCTTGTCCAATTTGGGTTATTATAGGCCTTCGGTTGTAAAGAATACCTTATGTTGCAGCTAATTTGATGTAATGGAGAACACACAAGACTCAATCTAATGTTCACGTTTTTGCATTTTACATTTGCATGCATTGACTAATCTCTGATATTTTGCTAGATCATGAGTTCCTTCCACGTAAACTAATGTCAGCCGACGTCTCTACTCAATTGGAAAAGCTGAACGTTTTGGTTCGAGAAGACCACAGCCATCAAAGATTTGTAACGTATATTTTTGTTGACTAAAAAATAGGTCAATTTGTTCATGAGTAACCTCGATGCCTTAAAAGAAGAAATTGAGAGGTTCGAGATAATTGAAGTGAAAACCTGAGTTCACTATTTTTCTGAACATGGAACGATAATTTGCATCATTCCCAACAAGAATAGAATCATCTATATAAACAAACAAAGCAAGGAAAACTCTACCTTTAGAATATATAAATAGCAAGTAATCTGTTATGAACCGAAGGAAACCATAAACTTTTTGTGTCCACAAACTTGTAAAACCAATTCCGCCATGTCTATCAAAGGCCATGTGAAGACATGTGTTGGTAAAATGCTGAACAATATTCACGGAATTATCTTCTTTCCCTTAATGTATAAATTTAAATGGGATGATAATAATAATAAAAGAAATTAAATCAGACCAGAGGCACACAAGATTTATGTGGAAAACCTCTCAAGGTGAGACGAAAAAACCACGGGAGCGACCAGCAAATCTTCCACTATGAAAAAATAGGATACAAAGTTTCTTCTCTGATCTCAACAGAGGAATACAGAAATAAAAACCTCAAGAAATAATCTTGGATCTCGCAGAATAATCTCTCCGGAAATCAGGATAGAAGTCAAAAGGATCTCACCGAAATATCTGAGATTGAAGAAAATACTGTAGAGAATCTGTGCCTAAAATTTCGTTGAAAACAGATCAAAACTCGCCTCAAAACTAAACCCAAAAAATGTTCTCTCTCCACTTTTCTCTCTCCTCTTTTTGATTGGCTGGCGGCGTTTTTTTCTCCTTCGTGCGGCCAGGGCTCTCTCCCACCTCTTTTATACCTCTTCATGTGTGATGACGTGTTGGAACACAATCACTTTTTTTTATTTCTTTTTTTTTTGTGTTTATTTTCTTGTCGGGCCCGCATTATTAATAAAGCCCAACAACTTGCTGAAGTGCAAACTCCAAGTGGCACTTGACAATGATATTGTAATACCGGTTAAAAAAATGATAATAAAAAAAGATAAAGTTATAGTGAATGCTGACATCATAATTCACTAATCCTCCCGAGCCCTTAAAGAGAAGATATGAAGAATCATGTTAAAGAGATTTTTGCTCATCTTTGATTCAGCGAGTAAGGTATTGGTGTTGTCTATGGAAGAGAAGAAATGGAGAGAAATATGAGAGTTGATGCTAGGAGAGGGAGATGGAGCTTCTAAGGCAACATGATGAGAAAGAAAATACTATAAAAATATATGTAAAGAGATATCATAATTCTTCTTATCTAATAATTATGAAATTGATAATGAATTATGATAATTTTTGTTGCTATATTTAGAAGATAATGAGTTCATTAGAATCGATATGGTTTATTCCAAAATAACAACATATTGTAATTTTCGTCCAGAATTTGTAGCTCCTGTTTAGAGGACATTTTGACTAGGTTACAGATATTCAAAAAATTATTTTAATATATCAAAATGTAGATATTGAAGTTTAGTTTGCACAGTAATTGATTTCATATCAATCTGAGTTATATTGTGAAAGTTATGACTAAAATATCAAGACACTAACAATCAGTCCCGAACCATATGAAGATCGTTTTGTAAAAAATATATAGTAAATTGGAAAAGCATGATTATAAGTGGATATTTAAGGTGCTGATAGATGTTTGAATGTAATTTCAAATGGAGTTAGTTTCATATGCTTTGAAATTGTATAAATGAAGTTATGAATTTTGGGTTGATGAGCTATCGAGTTGTGATATATGTTGAAATTTGATATTGTCATTTGATATATGCCTAAATGCTTGGTAATTGATGCCATTATTGCTAAGAAATCATCTAGACAACAAGTACAAGTGATTCTAATATGTAATGTAAGACTTTTCCTTGAAAGCATAATTACAATCCATGAATTACGTGATGAGTTAATTGCTTTATGAATCATTGTTATGATACATTGAAATTAGGACACACTTATATGCTGGATTGATCCTATGGTTATTGTATTGTATTGAGCATGTTTGTCATGATCCCGGTTCAAACCTTGATTTGATCCGTAAGCCACGACTTATTACAGTCGATCAAATACAATATGGCGGAAGCGTGTCATAACTCATTTGATATATCACATGATATTATCACAATGTAATCATAACATATGCAATACATATATTGATCTCAGAGCAAATTCACACTATTTAATATTTGTACATTATACAACATACTTCTCAATATACAACATCCTTATACAAAAGCTAGACATCATGAGGAGACATACATCCTCACAAAACGACCAAAGTAGAGACCTAAGTCTCATCTATACCTCGTCCAAAAGTACTTCAACACTAATATACTAATATGAAAAATATTGAAAATTAGATTATGAGCAAACCACAACTCAGTAAGTAGAAAATGTTGAATCTAGGATCCTTAGATTGTTTTGATGATCACAAATTTGTGAGGAAAGCTTAGTTGTACTGATAATCTTTGATGTATTTGTGAAAGACATGATTTTTTGTGTTAAGTCAGTAATAAGTCGACCAAAGTCAAGAAGTGGACGACCTATGTACAAATAAGACGGAAAGAAAAATCCTAAGTTTAAAGTGGTCGTCCAAAGGATGTAAAAAGGCCGACCGAAGTAAAGAAAAGAGACTGAAGAAATGGAGCTAAGTACTGAGCGGTCGACCGAGAAGGAACATTGGGCGACCGAAGTATACCTATTGAGAATAGAGGTCGTCCGAGAGCTTTGGAGTTAAGGCAGTGGTCGACCAAAGGAATGACAGACAGAAAGAAAGGTCGTCCGAAGTTGAAGAACGACGACCGAGAGACTCCAGACGAAAAGAAAGGTCGTCCGAGAGCTTTGAAGTAGAAGCAGTGGACGACCAGAAGAACATCAGAATTGGAGTGAAGAAAGGATAGGTCATCCGAAGAATCAACGAACGACCAAAGTAATTCACATGAAGACAACGAACGTCCGAGAACTCCAGGTAGAAACAATGGACAACTAGTGAACCTGACAGAAGAATGAAAGGTCGCCCAAAGAATCTGAGTAGTGTTAGAGGACGTCCGAGGAAGTACGAGGAACTCAGTAAGGAATGAGCGGACGAACGAAGTACTTAGTCAAGAGGCAAAGGACGTCCGAAAAATTCAGGGAGAATCAGTGGACGACCTAGTAGAAGCTTCAAAGAAAGACTAAGTCAAGATCGGACGATCAAAGGATTCACATGCAATCAACGGACGACCGAAGGAGCTTGACAAGTGAATTCAACTGAAGTAAAGGTCGATCGTAGGATTGGTGTGCAATTAGCGGAGGACCAGAGAAGGGTTGAAGAACTGAGTTCAAGTCAAGATCGGGCGACTGGAGGATTGGCGAGCAATCAAGGGGCGACCGAAGGAGTTTGACAGAGGAACGAAGGTTAAAGCTCGGAATTGCGAACATCCGAAGGTGAACAGTGAACAACCGAAGCACCAAACGACAGTTCAATGGATAACTTCACCAGAGCAGCGATCGATCGGAGCAGAGGAAGCAGACGACCAAGGAGTAAGTGAAGTATACTGTACTTGCATTAACGGCTAGTTTTCTGTGAGAGAGATTAGGGCGTTTGTGCAAGAGTATAAATTGTAATCCCAAGAGTCTTGGGAAGTAACTTTGGCAAATCGTTAAGTGAACTTGAGAGCTTGAGTGAAAAACCCTAGTTCCTCCTTCTGAGCATTTGAGTGACGAATCCAGAATAGAAGGAAGTAAAGTGTGCATTCAAGAGTGAACACATTTGTAAGAAGTTGTCTCCTTGCCCTCATAAGCAAGAAAGGAGAAGAAGTTGTAAGGGAACCTTCACCCTTGAAGAAGGAGTTTTTAGTGATCTTTGGAGGTTCCGAGTTCGAGAAGATCAGAGTGGGGACATATGTCAGGAGTTCGGCCGAACCTCGTCAATAAACTCGACTGTGTTTGTATTATAATTGTCTCTTCATTTGCATGTGTGCCTATTATAATTTATGCATTGATTGCTTCCGCAAAATTAAATTGTTTAGATCGTAGAGATTTTTAATACACCAATTCACCCCCCTCTTGGTGCCATCTAGACCTTTCAAAAAACTCATAGTCTATGGCTTATCATCTAATCATTTGAAGGAAAATAACATAAATATTTTTATATATCAATTATCATAGTATCATATCACTAGATAAAATTAAACATGTATTATCACCAACATCTCACATGTTCATATCATATTATATCATGTAACATGTCATACACTTGTGCAATCATGTATGCAACATGTCATATCACCAACAGGCCAAAGGTATCATATCATCCCTTTCGGAGAATTTTATATCGTCCCTGCATAAAACATATCATCCCGGAAAAGGAAATGCAAATACATAAATAAAATGCAAATGCATGATCCTTTCACATATTTGTATGATCATAAAACATATTACTTATAATAGCATTAGATATTCATTCATTTGATGAACCCATATACAACTTGTCCCAAAGCACTTGCAATGCATATATAAGTACAATTGCATCACTAAAGATTTCATTTCATGGACTTCACAACATCTATTTGTATCAGCTTTGTACTTGACAGATTGAGTGAAGTTAGTTATAAAATTCATAACAATTAGGAAATACAACATATTTAGCTACTACAAATTTTAATAAAAACTAGACTCTCATAAGTGTAATCCATATAAATATCTTCTTCTAAAATATTCTATAATGATCATAGAAAATTCAACCAAATAATATTGTTCTTGTACATTTTTTTGTGTTCTCGCAGACTGAGTGATGTTGAATATAAAATTTATAACTCATGAAACTTACTAAAATCAAACCATTTCAATTTTAAATGAAACTATACTTTCATAGGATGAACTTATATAAAAATCAAAGTGTGTATCTTTTCTAGGGAGGTCTCAAAAAATTCATAGATTTGCCTATATTCTGTTTTATCTCAGAGTCTTGAGAGACTGTGTGATGTACAATTTAAATATTATAGCTTGCAATTTCAATAGCCTATGATTGTAATTTCAATTGGATTTGAAAGTATACTTCCATTAGTGCGTGACATAAAGTTATCTTGAACTCATTATGTGAATAGTATTTATTGTAAAATTTACAATTCAAACCAACCCTTTTCGAAAATAGCAAGAGTGAGCCCTAATATTTACTCATAACTTCTAATATACAATTCAGAATAATTAAATTCCAAATCCTATGGAAAGAAGACTTCAAAGGGATATAACAAAAAAAGTTTATAATTTTTGGAGAAGTTAAAGGTAATAATTAGTCTTTAGGAAGTTTCAGCTCTAAAATTGATTTCAGCTAGAGTGTGTTCTACCCTTGAGCAAGTTAAGTTTGTTATGCTCCATAAAGAATAGAATAGAATAGGAGGTTAAATCATAATCAGAGAACAACTTGTTCAACTGAAATTTGTAGAGTAATCCATAGAAAAGGAGTTAGCTACTTACCTTATTGCAAAAATCCTAGAATTTTCTCTTAGATTGATGTTGAACTAAAGAGTTGTAGTTATCTTGCCTTCTTTCTAATTTTCGGCCATGAGAGGTGTTATGTGGGTGAGCAGGTGTAAAATAGGTGAAATTTTACATTTTATCTCCAAGAGTTACCGACTTAAAGTTGGCCAAAAGATGGTGCCGTTTTAGACATGAAGTTGATTATTATTTTCATGTAATGTCATTTAAGTCATTACATGTAAATAAGAAACTACCCCCCATTTGAATTCAAAGAAAATATTTATAAAAATAAATTTCAAAGGAATCAAAATCTAAATTTTGGTCCGAAGAACAAAATCAAGAGTTTTACAAATTGTTCATTTTTGTCCCTTCATTTTACCTGACTAAAACTCTTTCTAAAATTTATTAAAAATCATATTTAGTACACTTTAATATATAGGAACAATTATCGGGACTTTAATTATCCAAATTCTAAAGTTTTCAAAAATTATACTTTATGCCTTAGTCAATTTTCGCTAATTTTCAGCATATGAAAACTGAAACTATAATATACACTTTAACACATATATCATAGTAGATATTAAGCACATGAATACACAATTAACATTTATAATCTCATATGAATTATATCATAGATATCACATTCTACCCCCTTTAAAATGAATTTCGTCCTCGAAATTAACATACCAT